>JABUQX010011646.1:27500-30000 GCA_015478945.1 Trachelipus rathkii | reverse complement strand
AAATACCATATTAGGTAAATTATTTAAACATTTCTATAAAATGCGTCCACGTTCAATGGGAAAGACAATATGTCTCCATGAGCCTTATCTGTTATCTCAGTATTGCCATTGATTATCAGTGACATTTATAATATATATAATTTCTACATATTTCTAAATATTCTCTTGTTCGTCTTCAACACAATTGGCAGAGTTTATTTTGGGTTAGTGTATACAAAAAGTGTTATATATATATATATATATATATATATATATACTATTATATAAGGATATACTATTATAATATTATTATATATTATATATATATTATATTATATATATAATAGTATATTATATATATTATTATATATTATATAATATATATATTATTTTGATTTGCCTTATATTTTGTGACAGTTATTTATATTAGCATTGATAAGATCATTTAAGTTAAAATAAATGTTTTTTATATACCAAAATGGCCGACGATGAAGAAAGGAGAAAAAAATTAGCAAAATAATAAAATTAGCTTTTATAGGAAAAATAGAATTAAAAAATCTTTAATTTAATCTCTCTCTCGTCTCTCTCTCTCTCTCTCTCTCTCTCTCTGCTCTCTCTCTCTCTCTCTCCCTCTTCTCTCCTCTCTCTCATCTTCTCCTCTCTTTCTCTCTCTAAATTAAATTGTGTAAATGCGAATTGTAATCTTTTATGTATGTAAGAATATGGGAACCAAAAATAATTTTATATATATATTATATATATGATATATAATATATATACTATATATATATATAATATATATATATTATTATATATATATATATATATATATATATATATATATATATATATATATATATATATATATATATATATATATAATTGATAATAAATAAACGAAGGTAAATTTTTTCGTTAGTAGAATAAGGCCTATTTTTTAAAATCCGTTAGCGGACCATTGATTCGCTAATTGAAGGTCCGCTAGCACTAAAATAATAATTGTATTTTTTTGTTGGTCTGGCACGCTATTGGGTGGCTGCTTCGAGCCAGAGCAAAACAAAAATTATTAAATTTTTATTTCAGAATTCTATTTGTAAGTGTAATTAAAGAAGGTCAGAGCCAGAGCCGGTGACGGATAATATTAAAATGATGGTTCGAGAGGTGGGGGAGCTGCAGCAAGAACACAATTGACCTGCTTCGAGGCCATTGTATAAATAGAAGACGTGTTTGGTTTTAAAAAAGAGCAGGTTTGGTAAGGCGTTTGTTTGAGGCCACAAATTATGATGACGTCACATTTGGAATAGGCAGTTTCAATCATTGCTGCGGAGCTCGAACCGGAGTTGGAGCAAAAAAAATATTTGAAGAATTGAGCTGGAGCCAGAGGATAAATTTTTTTGGGTAGAGCGGAAGGCGGAGAGTGGTCAGACTTTTTTTTTACGATAAAATAAAGGGGGTTGAGAGCCGGTGCCGGTGCCGAAGCCGCAGCTGAATAATTTTAAAATGATGAAGCCGGAGTCGGAGCCGGAGTCGGAGCCGGAGCCGGAGTCGGAGCCGGAGCCGGAGCCGGAGCCGTAGTTGGAACCGACCAAAAAAATTTACCGACTCCGCAGTCCTGGTTTCATTATTAATAAAAATTAAAAGATGAAAGGTGACCGTCTACAACAGCTGATATAGAACGATCGGAAATGAAATCAGAGAGAAGGTTACAGGGAGAAGGATGGATAGATAGGATAGATAGCAGAGGGAGGACCAAGAGTCGGAGAGAAGGGAAAGAAGGTCACCGGTAGAGTGTTATCCTTACGATCGAAAGCCATAATGGCGATCAGAGAGAACATTACAAGAATTAAAAGGTTTCCAAATCTTCCTCTAAAGGATACACTTGAAAACTTTGGTAAGAGCGGAGGTCAAAGATAAAGGACGATAATTTGAGGGTTGAAAATGATCCTCCCTATTTTGCAGAGGTTGAGTGAGTGAGGAGGTTTCCACAGGAAGAGAAGACCGAAGTAGGATGGCAAAAACGAAACAGTTTACCAAGGCAGAACGTAAGCTTAGAAACACTAATTTTAAGGACTGCACGCCTCTCTCAAAGAAAGAAGAAACATCTTTAGAAGAGATTACAATTTTAGGCATACTGAGTAAGAGGAGGTGGAGAAGGAGGAATAGCTCCGGATTCGTCTTTAGTGGAATAAGAAGTATAGTTTGAGGGAAGAGTTTAACTTTAACAGAAGGTAAAAGACTAGTTGCGCCATTGGAAGACACTAGGTGACTAGGGGTATGAAAGAGGAAGAAACAAAACTAGAGTTGATCTGCTTTGAAAAATGCCAGAAAGGTCGTGAGAAAGAGGAGCCAAAAAGATAATAATTTTTTTATGTAGAAAAGTTTTTAATGCCACAGAGAATGGATTGTGTACGATTCCGAGATGAAATATTTAAGTTGCATGAGTTTTTGAAGTCTGAAGAAGACAGCAACTCATGAAGGTGGCGTTCCTGCAGCGGAGAACACGAGAGCAAACAGTGTTAAA
>JABUQX010011646.1:5000-17500 GCA_015478945.1 Trachelipus rathkii | reverse complement strand
GGCAGAAATTGAGGAACGACGATTCACACGAGCCCTCCGTAAAGAGAATGTGTTAGAGCAGAGGTTCCCAAACTTTTTTGTCTCATAGACCACTTTGCCATGTTTTTCGTTCGCTTTGGATAGACCCCTCTGCTTACCATATTGATTTTTTGCCAAAAACTTTAAAACACACATTGCTTATTTTTATTACATTTATTAATAAAATAATAAAAACGAACCAAATTAAAAATTTAGTAAATTTTACATAAAATAACTAAGCAAAAAATAAAGCTTTTAGTGGGAGGGATGAACCTGATTGCTTTTAATAATTAAATTTTCAACATTTGGCATCAATTTAGTTAGGTTTAATCTCAAATCTCCTCGGTTAATGATGTCCAGTCTTTTTTTTTGTTTTTTGTTTTTTTGTTAGGAGATTGGCAATCGCACTGAAAACTCCTTTCACTAGGTATAAGGATGGAAAAGCAATTATAAACTTTCTCGCGATACTCCATAATACGGGAATAAGTAACAGGTATGTCTTTTTGAAGCCAGAATTTCTGAATATCCATTTCTAAGCTGTACCTAAAGTTCTTCGTTATTGCTTTTATTCCGATCAGTCCCTCTTGTAATATGACATCCCTTTCTAATATGTCACCATGGTGTTTCTACTGTGTATTACCATAGTCAAAACATCCTCAAACCTAACGTCAAAATCTGAATGAGGGTATTATATGTTTAACGGTAGGTGTTAGTATCTGTACATAAAATAACCTAAGCGAAAAAATAAATGCCTTTTAGGGGAAGGATGAACCTGATGCCTTAATAATTAAAGTTTCGACATTGACATCAATTGTAGTTATGTTAATATCTAATCTCTCGGTTAATGATGTCATTCTGTTTCTTTTTTTTGCTAGGAAATTGGCAACCGCGCTGAAACCCCTTTCCACCTAGGTATAAGGATGGAAAGCAATTAAAAACTTTCTAATTATTCTTGTAACTACAGGAAAGTAACAGGTTGTTCTTTTCTGTAGCCTTAATTACTGATATTCGGTTCTAAACTTTACCTAAATTTTTTCGTTAGTGCTTATTCCGATCAGTTCCTCTTGTAATATGACATCCCTTTCTTCAATGTCACCATATGGATTGATTATCCACTGTGGTATTACCATAGTGAAAACATCCTCAAACCCAGTTTCAAAATCTGAATAGAGGGCATTTAAAAGTTGAAAGTAGGTTGAAACGTCGTCTTCCTGACAGTTTGTCTGTGACAAATTGGGGAACTGGGAAAATTTTCTCGCCTTCCAATGTTTTGCTTCATTAGCTTAATTCTGGCAAGAAACACTGAAATGATGACTTTGTTTTAAATCAAATTTAGACTGACTCACCTTGTAACTTCAAGTTAACCTTCATTAAATTTAGTAAACAAATCTGTTAAATAGACAATGTTCTGCTCCCACTTGGATTAATTTTCTTTTTAAAATTGTTTTATTTTTGCTTCAGAAACTCTAAAATAGTCTTAAAAAGTGCAAAAAATCTTGTCAATACAATAAGCCTTTTGACAGCCCAGACGCTATCAGTTGTGAAGGAATTAATCGATGGAAAGTTCTCGTCATTTTCTTCACACAACTTCGCAAATAACCTCGTATTCAATGCGTTGTTTCGGATTTGGTTTACCGCATGAATGACTAATTGAATAGATTAATGCAATCTTAACATTCAGATTTTTAGCAACTAAATGTTGTCGATGGATGACGCAGTGTATTGCTAAAACCCCGGGTACATTTTGTTTTAAATAGCTTATAAATCCACAATAACGCCAAAACATGGTAGGTGCTCCATCTGTATTTACTGATATTATATTTGATAAGTGGATTGTTTTTTCTATGAAGTAATCCTTCAAAACATCAAATATTGATTCGCTTTTAGTGTCGGTTGTCAAAGTTCTCGCGAAGAGCAGTTCTTCGTAGATTTCTTGATCCATAATGAAACGAACATATGCCAATAACAATGCTTCATTACCAGGTAAAGTTGACTCGTCCAGCTGTATAGAGAAATGGGTCGTTTGGAAATCATTACACAAGAAACTCTCAATATCATAACTCATTTCATCAAATACGTCTTTCAAACTGTGTTGTTGCTTAAAGAAATTCTTTTATATGATATCAGATTGTAGGTTTGTGCTAAAATAGTTTTAAAAACTCCTTCAATGCTGGGCAAAAATTAACTTTCTCCCGATAGTATGTTGGTTTTCCGGATTTTGCTAAAGTAGTGAGATATTGTAAGCGCCCGCAAACCATCATTCGTTCTTTGTGACGTCGAAGCGAATATTCTGTCCACCGTAGGTCTCTTCTGAATTTTATCTTTAAGTGTTTGAAAGTATTTCAAATCTTTACCTGTTTTATGAGGGTGAGATCTTCTCTGATGATCCTCCAGTTTAGATGGTTTCATAGCGTCATTGCTTAAAACTTTGTTGCATAAAAGGTACATAGGGAATTGCGCTGTTCTTCGCGAAGAATTTCTACTGCGCGTATGTGTGTGACATGATGATACTGGTATACATTATGTGCAAGTTTTACAAGTTCAAAGTTATTGCGACCACAAAGCCGAATGGCTACAACTTTTACACAATTTTAGAAATATAACTAATTTAATTTAATTAATATATAATGCCTAAATGTGATCCACTATGGTTGACCCCCATTTACATCTCATAGACCCCCAATAATTTTTGAAGACTTTCATGGACCTTTGCGGGTCGTTGTAGACCCCTAGGGGGTCTATATGACCACTTGGAATCAATGTGTTAAGAGTCTGTTGGATAATGGTGAAAAAGGACATGAGAACAACTGAAGAAAAACACTTAGAGTGAACTTGACATTAAAATTTTAAACCTTAAAGTCTGTATCTTCTCTTCACTGCTAAACAATCTTTGTATCCACTGTACCAGTGGTTCTCAATCTTTTTTAGTGGAGCACCCCCAAGAATAAAAAATAGATTCCATACACCCCTACCCTTTCACAATATATATATATATATATATATATATATATATATATATATATAATAAATATATAATTATATTATTATTATATATATATATAATATATATATATATATGATATATTATATATATATATATATATATATATATATATATAATATATAATATATATATATATATATATTTATTATTATATATATTATATATATATATATATATATATATACTAAAATAAAATTTAATGTTTTTTTTTTCACGCTTGTCGCGCACCCCCTGGGATTTCGAGACGCACCCCAGTTTGAAGACCACTGCACTATACAAATCTATGTTTTTCATCTCATCTTGACAAATGATGCCAATGGTGTAAGACGAAAATGTTCAATAACTTCAAAAGACGAAAAAGAAATTACTGCTGCAGCAGTCAGGACATTGTTTTAAAGAGTTATTGATAACATTGAAACTTAGGAAAGAATAAATTAACCGTAGATTTTACTGTAACTGATGCAATGAATTTGTGAATTTTCTTTTGGCATCAAGGAAAGACATCAAAAACTGAATACAAAAATAAAGTTGATAAAATAGTAAATTTGTATTAAATAAAAAAAGCAGAATGAAGCTAATAAACTTAATTATGAAAGATAAATGACGAAAAATATCCTGAGTTGAGTAAACTTGCTCAGCGATATTTAGTTTTTTTTCACCCAGCGTTAATTGTCATGGGTAAATGTTTTAGTGCCGTAAATGTACTATATATGATATAATGAAAAGCCTAGTAGATCTAAAAGTAAAAATAGGAGGTGAAAATTCTATTTTTTTCAAAATTTGCTGCCTCTAATAAGGCTCGAATATTAAATGGCACGTCTTCCTCTATTCATAAATAGGCAGATATTGGCGAGAGGGGATGATGGAATGAATGAAGAATATCACCTTGAAAACGTGTTGAATGGCAGAAAAACTCTCCTTTTCGAGGGTTGCGGAACTGGTAATTTCTAATTATTACAAAACCATTCTCAATGTTTATTTAAAAATACCTCACCTCAATTGTTGCAAAATTTTAGTTTTGCTAAAGCATTTTAAATAAATTGAAGATCTGCATCCGCACGCGCACATTCACGAAAGTTCAAATTCTAACTAGAACTTACTGACAGCTAACTGATAACCTTATTATTGCCAATACTTAATTAATTTTTCACCAGCTGCTGGGTGCTATACATGTAACATAATAATAATAATAATGATATCTATACTAATACTTTTATGGTATCGGTATAGGTAAAAATTTTGGTAACAGTTCATCCCTACTTTCTAGTTAATGACTAAAAAAGTGGCATGCATTAAATGGTAGGTATAAAAATTTATAGACTTTAACCCCATTAATAAATATGAAAGTTTTACGTGGATTTAACAGTTGAACAAGTTAATTAGCTGTGCAGTCCATGCATTAATGAATACAACGCTTGATAAACCACTACGAAGCGAATGAGAGAGCCGACAAAATAAACCTAAAGGTAGTAGAATATTTTCGAATTCTTAACATATTTCAAATGAACATGTATTATTAATCTTTGCAATGACCAAAAGAGGTTTCCCTGAGATGATTATAATTTTTCAAAACTTTGTGAACAAAATGAATTTAACATCTTACTTAACAGTTCATAAAAAACCTTTGCTTCAAAAGGTCTTAGAGAGAAAAACACAGGTCAAAATAGTTAAAAGATATAAAACCTTAATTGAGATTAATAAATTTTGAGATTAATAATGTTTTCAAAAATAATAATAAAATAATAATAATAATAATAATAATAATAATAATAATAATAATAATAATAATAATTCTTCATCCTCCTTTTTATATGGAAAATAGGATAAGTAGTTGGGTTTTCCTAAGTTGCTACTGAAAGGCTGTACCATGCTACTAAGTGAGAGATCGTCGCCCAGTAAAAAGAAATCTTCCCCACTACGCTTCACAAGACGGGCGACGGACCCTCACTGTGTATCTCGTCAATGAATCAGGCCCACACCCATACCCCCCTTACAAAACCAAGCTATTTATTCCTATGATGCATCTTTCTTCTCGTTTCTGCCAAATTCACATTCCTTTCCTTCAGACATTCCTTTACGAATTCAATCAACTTTTTCTTTGGTCTCCCAGCCGGTCGATTCCCAGCACTCTCACCACTATACATAAGCTTAATCAACCGATAATAATCAATTATTTCAATATGACCAAACCATTTGTAAGTCCCCATTCATCATCGTTCCAAACTGTTTATTTACCTCTTTTTTTTCCTCCTTATGTATTTTCATATACCTTTCATTAGAGATCTCATCATTGGCTTTTAGCACATTCAACCAAACTTCTTTTTTTATTTTTAGCCGCTTGCATCATCTCTTCATTTAGCCACTCACTATTGACATTCTTACTTCCTACTTGAGCACATCCTCATACTTCTCTTGCACTACTAACAAAGACTTGCCTTTACCTACAGATTTGTTCAGTTTCACCTTGTTCACATTCAATTGATTTATTTTCAAGTACTCATACTTTTCCTTATAACCTTGTTCACTTAAATTCTCATTCTTAATCCTCCCCACTTCCTTCTGTATCCCTTTCCTCTCCATCCTGAAACTTAATTTTACATAAAACATCTTCACCAACACAAAATAAATCATACTTTTCACTTCGATATCATCTCTACCTACCCCAACTCTCGTATACTTATGAATACTCTTGTGCCTGAAGAATGTATTACCTACACACACATACCTCTCTTCTCACAGAAATCAATCACCTTCCTCATTTTCTTCTACAACTCCAAAGGCACCGTTATACAATCCCTTTTTCGATCACCTATTCAATCATTTAAGTCGCCCAACACAATCAACCTAAAGCTCCTATTCACCCTGTCCAACACGTCAGTCAGATTATCCCAGAAAGTCACTCTCTTCTTTACCATCACCCTCAAAAGGACCATATTACAACCACACATCCTTGACCTTTTCAAATTTAAATTTAACATTAAAATCTGAAATAGACAAACAAATCCACCATAGCACTATGCCACAGGTCACTCATCAGAAATACCAACTCCTTCTTTCCCTAATTACTCCCTTCTCCTTCCTCTGAACTCTAGCACACACACAATTTTCAATCCACATCACTCGTCTTCAACCCTACATTTCATCTTGTTTCAGTTACAGCAAACAAACAAATTTACCCTTCAAATACATCCATCACCTCTCTCCCTCACTATTTATTCCTCTAACATTCCGTGTACCGAGACGATCTACTCAGCTTTTTTGCCCGAATGAAAGAGGTCGCTTACTGAGTTACGAAAAGCTCCGAGCATATATTATCCATTCCTATCAAAAGATTCAACTATCACTGTCCTTTTAGCGTCTTCTTTACGACAAGCAGAAACATTATATGTGTATATTTAGCAATTCCTTCTCCCCCCACCCAGGGATAATAATAATTTTGTTGACGTGCGATGTTAAGGACCCACAGCACACAAGAATGCGGCTATACCATGTTAGTAAAACTAACGACAGGAAATCCCTAACGGAACGAAAAAGGAACAGGCTGAGATCGTTAGATCTTATACAAGATGTTCAATACCAATAGGAAGGCAAAAACGTTTCACTACGAAAATGAGATGATTTGGATAAGATGTGCTAAAGTTGATGCTTTGAAGAAGGCATAGTTAGCACGTCAGAGGAAGAACTGGGTTCTAAGGGTTCGAGATGGCCAAGCAACACAAGGAGAGAACGACTGTGAGAGACAATTGGAGAGCAAAACGACAGGTCGGAGATGGGGAACCTCTTGCGAAACATAAGAAATTCCATGGGTGGATTGGTAGTGACCCAGACGTAGTCGAGCCAGGACCACCTCCAGAGGCGACTCCTCCTACTAGATGAAAACCACCGGCAATGACGGGTTTGACGCCCCGTAGTTTGGGCGCCACGAGTATCCTCCGTCCAACATGATTGCCAGCCAGAGAGGAAAAACCCCGGCGTAATGAGATGGATATCAGTAGCAGGGAAATGACCCAGGCGTACAGCAGGAAGAAGGTATTGGGCACCCG
The DNA here is from genome assembly GCA_015478945.1 of Trachelipus rathkii. Classification (NCBI taxonomy): domain Eukaryota; kingdom Metazoa; phylum Arthropoda; class Malacostraca; order Isopoda; family Trachelipodidae; genus Trachelipus; species Trachelipus rathkii. Next base: position 10,435 of record JABUQX010011646.1, on the reverse strand, counting down.
ACACCCTGTGTGCAGCCGCCCGCTTGGCCTCCCCCCTCAGCCCGTTCGTTCCCAGAACACCCACATGGGAGGGAACCACAAAAACCAATGTTGAGGTTTTTGCCTCTGGTAACGATGCAGAGAACTTCTGAATGGCCCAGAGATCAAAGGGTTTCGGTCGATCGGGTCAAGCAACGCTGGAGATCGCTTCGAGATCGTTAAAGTTTGGTATATTTTTACCCCCATGGGTGATGGTACTGATTCTATTCACTGCCATAGACACCACTATATCAATCTGCTGAAAAAACAGACCCAATACGGTGGAAGGGTGTGGGAAACAGTGATTATCTTGGAAACACAGCTTGAGCCCCCACCCTCCCTCCGTCTTGGGAACCATCGTGTAAACCGCCTAAAAGAGTCGCTATGGACCTCCACGTGGGACAGAGAGGAAATCTTCTAAACTGCCAAGAGGGTGCCCAGACTTGGTCAAGACTGGCATGCCTTTGCAAGAGAGCCAGGAGAGGTGGATAAACCCACTTTGAAGGGGAGAGGTAAAATCATAGTGTATGACCGCTCGATGAGGAACGTCGAGGAAAGCGAAGATGGAAGTAACAACCCCAGCAAATGGCCAAAAAGAAGGCGTTTGTGATGGAACTCGCCTATCAGAGAGGTCAAGGCCGATGAAGTAGGAACATGAATACAGGGAAATAAGCACATGAACTGCTCCCTTCGTAGGATAGAGCATCACCCCGGCTATACCTCCAGGTTTTCCCTCCGAGAGGAACGGAATGCTCCCTTGCAATTCTCAGACCTTCGATCTGAATTGGGTCAAAAGAAGACGGAGCTAGGACCGGAACGGTCTGCCCCATATATGGCACCAACCATAGTCTAGTTAGCCCGAACCAGCATGGAGCTAAAAGGTGCGAGCATGGTTTTTTGTCCGCACCCAAGTCTTAGAAGTGAGGTGCCATAAGAGATCCAAGGAAAGGCAGCAACTAGCTTTGAAGGGATTAATGTGAAGAAGGTACGTGACGGCATTCAATCGAGCAGCCAGACTCAGAACCTCACTGTCGGCTTCCACATGGATAGGGGGAGCCATAGAGCGTAACAGATGGAGGCGAATGTAGTCGACCCCTACGACGAATGATTTTTTTTTCAAAAAGGCACGGCTGTAGTTTCGACGTGGAGATGTAAAGCCACGCTCAGAACACCAGGGGAAACCCATCGATGGAGAGCTGAACGTTGACGCCACCCTACAAGGAAGGTTTTAGTTCCAGAGATTTTACAGGGCAAGATCGCAAACATAGATGGAGCCAGCGCACTAGGTCGGGATGGAAATCGGACACGACCAGTTGAACCAGTATTTGCAAAGCAACACGCTCAGTACACTGCCCTGGGGCACCCCCTCGTCCAGGACAAAACGCCTCGACAGCTGTACCACAAAGCGGACCTGAAACGAACGAATCCGACATCAACAACGAAGGAAGAGGGAATTGCACCCCTAAGGCCCAGGGAATGGAGGCTTCGCAAAACCAACTCAACCTCAGGGCTATCAGACGCACTTTTCGAGTCGAAGAGAACAGGCCAAGGTCATTTTTTGGAAGGCAAGTAACTCACGAACGTTGTGATCTAACTGAAATAGAGGATCCTGGTAGAGCGAAGGGCGACGAAAAACCAAATTCGGTAGTCGGAAAATGCATGGAGTCGCTCCAACGTGGGAACAAATTTGGAAGCCACCAATCTCTCCTTGAGCTTGCATGTATGCAATGTAATGAAATAGGGAGATAGGTATCGGAAGAAGCGGATACTGATCCCAGTTTGCGGAATGACAATATATCCGCAGTAGATCAGACGGACGAGGGAAGACCCCCCACCCATATTCTTTTGTATAAGCCGAGAAGGAAGGCAGTGGCAGAAGGATATGAGCATGCCGGAGCATCTGGAAGGAGATGCCGTCAGGGCCAGGCGCTCCATCCCCGCAAAGCTTGAAGGGCAACCCGGAACTCTGCTCTGTGAATAGTCTGTTGTATGGAAGGTCTTCTCCTGGTGAACACGAAAAATCTGTTGGAACTCCACCCGCAGATGGTCAGAACGAAAAGGTTCAGGATACTGGGTGCCGCCAGAGCAGGACGCGAAGTGATAACCCAACACGTCCGTCACGACCACGGGAGCAGAGATGACATCAGAAGTTTGCGGACCGTAAACAAGGATAATAGGCGGGTCTGCATTGGTGTTGCTGTGGAAATTTTTCTTACCTTTTTTATGGATCCCTAAAATGATTTACAGCCGTTAGAAATAATTTGACGTGGAAGCGTAGTTGTGAAAAAACTGTTTCCGCGCACTGCGATTAATACGCCGGGAGAGGGCTGCCGAAGCTTTAAACAGAATCAAGTGGAAGGTGTGCGAGTCCGTTTATACAGCCTATACAACTTACGCTTTCCACGATTAACCCGAGCACACTCCTGGTTCCACCAGGGGGTTGTAGACTTCCGGGTCCCAGATGGTCCGTTGCCGCCTGAAGGATTGCTTCCTGAAAGTAAGTGAAGGCATCCGCCGGCGACGGAAACAAGGTAGTAGCAGGAAAGATGGGAAAGTATGTGGCCTGATGAAAGGAAGACCAGTTGGCTCTGTCGTAGCGCCAGCCAGAATAAGGTGGTTGCCGCGGACTGGGGCTGAAAGATGGTATCACGATTGGGTAGTGGTCACTACCACAGAGAAAAGACGACCTTTCCCACCCAAAACGATCTAAACACGAGATGGAACACAGTTAGACGTCAACACAGGAAGAAGTGTCTGTATCAAAACCGTTCAAAGGTTGGTAGGCCCGTGTTGAGACATCCCAAAGGAAAAGCCTGCAAATATTCAACAGCCAAGACAGCATTAGGGCGACGTTAACAGTCTCCCCACAAAGGATGTCTGAGGTTTAAAGTCACCGAGACTAACGATGGGCGGGCCGGAGACTTCGTGAAAAACTCTACGAGGTCGCTTCTTGTTATATCCACAGCTTGGCGCCAGGTACACTGAGCAGAGTAAGCGGCGTGTCAAGATGGATACGAGCCGCAACGCATGCAGTGGAGTGGAGAGGGGAATGGAAGTAAATGGGACAGACTCGTTGAAGCAGGATCGCTGCCAACTCTGTCGCTGGCTCCACGATTCAGGGAAAGAAGGCGTTCCCTTTAACTTGAAGGTTGCAAAAGATCACGGTCACCAAGTTGCAACTCCTGTAAACAAACAGCCAAGGGCTGATGATCGACAATTAATCTCTTCAGCTCTTCGTAATTAGCAAAGTATCCGCGGGAAGTATCCATTGATGAAACGTGCCATAAACGGAAAACAATCAGGGGTCAGGACGATCCGTGACAATAGTCACGATTGTTTTGGATGTGGCAGTCTGCTCAGGAATAAAGTCGGATGGTTCCCGTGAGCAAGTCGGACAATTCCACAGACAGGAACCTCAATACCCCGGGGTGAGAGGAAGATCATGCCAGCAGGGCAGCAGGGATATGTGTGGACCCCCCTGATTACGAGAGGGGTTCCAGGTCACATCAGGAGAGGACTCGCCAAGAGGCGCCCCAAGTCACACTCCACATTTCGAACATTCCACCCCTTTTTTTTTTCTGACCACACCCATGCCAGACTTGCAGTCTGGGAAGGGGGGCCGTTTCACTCCAGGAGTGCCCCAACAGAGGCCTGGGATAGAAGATGAAAGAGGAGGACAAGTAGGAATTCGGTTCGGGCGGGATGATAGGAGACAATTGAAAGACGAGTGTTATTTTGGCGGTCAGCAGTCAAATCTCGGAAGCAATCCGCCGCCCGAGTAGAGCCAGATGGCTCAGTGACGGGTCCGAAATCAAAGGGGGCGGAGGGGAAGAGGCAGGAAGGAAAGACTCCTCCTTCCACCTGCGTCCACCAGCAGCCAACCCACCCTCAAACACACATCGAAGCGGGGCCACGTCTACCCGAAGGAAGACTGCGTGCGGGCGAGGTTTTATTCGCATATTCTCCTCGGAACCTCCCCTGGCGGGAACCCAGTTGTTCAGCCGTGACACTCACCAAAAGCGAAGAGAGCTAGTCCGAAGAGTCCATCGTGGTTCCGAAAAAGTTCAAATTCGCTTTGAATAATGTAGAAGCCGAAGCGGCTTAAGCGGCGTGAGTAGCAAAAATCAGAACGGGCCAGAGGTTAAGACCACTGGCCCGAGATTGGCCACGCGGTTGTCAGCGTGGCGAGCCGGTTGCCATGACAGATACAGGTCCCCCAGTGCAAACGGGGTTCCTTCTGCATTCAAAAGTCCGCGGCCCAATAAGCAAGCTAGTACGGATGTCTGGCCTGGGAAGATCCACCCTTGGCCGAACTTTCGCAACCGTTAAGAGAACTTGTGTTTCCCGGCGAAACAGAAGCAGGCCGTTTCCGGGAGACGGTACAGGAGCTCTGAGGATGCACATTGACGTTTGCTATCGACCTCAGAAGCGGAACATGTCGCAAATTCAGATATCCCCTTGGGAGTTGCATGGACCTCCTCTACAAGGTGAGGAGCATGAGAGAGGGTCGTGTTGTGTCGGCGAAGAACGGCGAGTGGTCCGGCGGACCATGTTGGAGAGTTGGGAGGACAATTATCCAGAGCCACAGAACCACCAAATCAGGGGATCCACCGGTACGGAAGGTCGAAACGCTCGACCGTGAAAGCGGAACAATTCCGGACAAAAGCACGGGGGATGGGCCAACGGTAGACTGCCGCCCCAGCATAAGTAAAGAGAAGATGAGCCGCTTGCTCCTCGCCCGGCGGGTGGTAGCCTCTCGACCGTCATAACTTACGAATGGCGCATGCCCCTCCAGGGATTCCTTTTCCAAGGCAAAAAAGGGGCAGTGGACAGAGGAAGCTGGGTGTGGCCCCTTGCAGCTAGGACCAACATGTAGGATTTTTGTCACAGTCGGGTATAGAAGAGAACTTACACATGTCAACATATGGATTCTTTTTGGGGGGGAAGGACCGGGAACCCAATAATTTTTTTTTTGGGGTGACCAAATTTATGGGCACTTGAAACATCTTTTCGGGAAGGGCACATAAGTCCGAACCGTGTGCCCATGGTTAAAACAAGTTTAACCTTGGATGGAGGGAAAGTCACAGAGAAGGTAAGTTAAAAAAAGAACGAGGGTTCCGTCTTTGAGGGGTCCTCCTTGCGCGGAGGAACCGATAAACGTCGGTGATAGGCACGTGGTGATTCTGTAAATGAGTAAGGATGTCATTCGAAGCATCGGAACAGAACTCCAGCGCATATATGGTACCCTCGACGTGTTACGGATATAGTCAGGTTTAGAAAGGACGGGAATCCTTCCACAGATATGGGATAGGAAGCAAGTACGTTGCTCTGGATACGAGAAGCAGCACGAACCAAGAGAGAACCGTTCCTCATTGGCGTTGCCTGTGGCTCAGTAGTTTGAACAGCCAGCTTCCAAA
>JABUQX010011646.1:0-2500 GCA_015478945.1 Trachelipus rathkii | reverse complement strand
TGCAGGCACTGCTCACTGTGAAGCGGCTATACTAATGTGAAACAAACCCTAGGGCTTGCGCCTAGACATAACTAAATTTAATGTCAATATAGACTTGTTACATCTTATAGAGTAAATTCAATTCCCGTAAAAAAAACGCAAAAATTACGTCCAGAAAAAAGGGCGGAGATTCAGCTAGAATTTAGGAAAGCAGATTTCAATAAGAAATGGAGCTTATAGTAAGAAAGCACCGACGACGAGGTGTTGCCAATGCGGGACAATCAATCAAGAGATGGTGGAGAGAAAGAAGTATATGGACTAGCCAAAACGGACAGGATGCGTCAAATTAATGTGGCCGATTCCTAGTAGTGTCAATGTCACCTCCGTTGGCGGCACATTCGAACGGGGAGAGAACAACCTTTAACAAAGGGTTTCACCCAACGGAGTTTTGCACCCCTCAGATCTTCAGTCATGCCAGCAGAACTTGAAACCACTTGCTTGTGATGGGGGCATAATACTCAGCTGCGGGGAGAAATCCCATTCGAAGTTCTCGAGGGAAGTACGCTTTGCTTTATTTACGGGAGGTCGCTGCCTGAACAACTACCCCATCAGCTCCCAAAACTGTAAAACTTCCTGTCAGGCATGGAGTCTACACAGGAAACTTTGAATGATGGAAACCATAGGGTTTCTAGGGAATCTTTGCTTAATTGCGCCTTGAATCTGAAAAAATGGCGACATGGTCAGCTCAGTTGAGAGAGAGAACCCTAGGAATTGCAAGAAGCAGTGACACTAACTCTGGCATAAAAATAGATGAGCAGGAATTCAGGGTATGGGACAAAATGCAAGTCAGCAAAAATAACTGAAGCCCCCACACCGTCGTATGTCTTAGAACCATCAGTAAAGTCAGCCATCGATATAGCTTGACTTGCCTGGTGGGAAGAGAAGATGGCATGGAGTAGGGAATTACAGACTTCGACAATAACCACATCTTTGAAAATATTTGAGAGGGTGAATGTTACCACGGTTCGGTTTAATTTTCATAAGAGTACGGCAAAACAGTTCGGAGTGGAATCTGGAGGTTCTCAAATACTTCAGCCACTATCGATGCAAATGGCCAAAATGGTGGGCGAAAGGTCACTGCATCAGGAATGGAAATCGGAACTGAGGGTGTAGGAGTTCTTAGTCTGACGTACAAGAAACACATGAGGTGTTCCATTCTCAGAGACATAAGCATAACACCTGCCACCACCTCCAGGCTTTCCTTAGGCGTAAAACGGATAGGCTCTGTCGCAATACGGAGACCCTCATTTCGGATGGAGTCTAGGAGACATAAGAAAGATTTAAAGGTCTGTCCATATATGGCACATTCATAGTCCAACCTTGATCACAAGGCTATAAAGAGCCTGAGCTGAACCCTTCTGCCAGCGTCCCAGGTGGTAGAAGTGAGGTGACGAAGAAGAGCCAGTGGTGATGGCAGCTGGTTTTCAGTTGCTAGATATGGGGAAGGTAAGACAATCGCTCAACAAAAATTAGGCTCGAAACTTAACCTGTGGTTCTACCTTAATGAGGAGCAGTAAAGAGCCAACGATGTAGGGGTTCTTTTCACACCAAGTGGTCAGTTGTAGATGAAGCAACATATATGAGAGCCTGGCTCTAGTGATGTATATTGGCAAGTCATCTACATAAAGGGATAATCGGACTGGGGCGTAGATATTGGAGCACATATCATTGAATCCCAGTGAGAAGAGTATCGCACTGAGGCACAACTTCTTCCATGAGAAATACTAAGGGATACTAACCCCACAGGCCCAGTGAATGAAGCCTTCGAAAGACCCCCAATCTCCATGTGGAATCATATATGCCTTCTCAAGGTCAAAGAATATCGCCAAGACTTTTATGCTGTTTGAAAAGGCCTCTCGAATGTAATGATCTAAGCGAAGCGCAGGTCGAGAGTGAGCTGTCTCTCTAAACAAACTGAGAGGAATGTCAGGATTTTTTCTAGAATAGGGCCAGTAGGCTGTTCGCAACATTTTAATCAATTTGCATGTGTGGTATGTCAATGCAATAGGGCGGTTGTTAGTTGTCAATGTAATTGTATAAAATGAAAAGAAACGTTGAGAAGGTCGGATGGAGGTGGCGTATCATCAGGTAAGAGACGCCATCCGGTAACAGTGCTCCATCCTAATACGTTCTAAGGGCCTCTTGAAAGTCCGGAATTCTGCCTCGGTAAAAAGCCGATAATAAGGAGGTCCTCGCCAGGGGGGAGAGAGGTTCGGAGGACATGATAATCGATCAGAACGAAATGGTGGAATAGTTCTTTGATTTGGATCCACTAGAGCAAGCTGCAAAGTGATAAGTCTGCAACCGCACTCGGTGAGCTGATCATGTCAAATATGTTCGGGCCTTGTTTAAGAACGATTGGGGGATCAATGCGGTGCTTGAGGGAAATTATGGAACAACCTTGTAAACTGAATTCAAAGTGGATGAGTTGACGGTAAAGACGTAAGTACGCAAGTATTGA
>JABUQX010011645.1:37500-41075 GCA_015478945.1 Trachelipus rathkii | reverse complement strand
TTCGTTCACGTTTGTACACACATACTCCTAAAACCAATCCGAACGCTTAATGATAAAATTTCAGGGGTCTTTCAAGTTTACGCCCGTTGTCGATCTTAAAGTGAATGAAACCCTGTCTTCCACAGGGTGGTTATTGGTAATGAATATTAAATCCTTACATATCTTACTCACTGCTAATTGTGTTTTTAAATAACTATAAATATCGGATACTGACCTGTAGTATCCCCGTCTTAGCACAAAGTTTTCATAGAAATACATTTAACTTTACACATCGTATTTTTTTAATTCACTGATGTTTATTTTTAATGTACTTTTAACATAATCTGCAGCTCTATACACCATTATCCAGTGACGTGTCTGAGGCAGATTCTCATTATTGGCGTCTAGTATCATTTCGTATAACCCTACTTCATACAATCCCCTTTCAAACTGAATAGGATTCATTAATTCTGTTGTGAAATCTGAGATTTTATTAACAGGATATAGATCCAAAGATGCACTGTCAACAGATCTAGACACTCTTACATAGTCATTCACGTTAGTGGGGCAGCAGATTCGCCGCTACTCTCCCTGAAATCGACCCGTGAAATCACTCATTTTTATGCGTATATATATCTACCCGGATAAGGTTTATCGTATCGCCCTAAAATTTGTACGCGCGCTATGTGGTGACGTAACCTCGTCTACGACGAGGTTACGTATCCGTGCGCCCCCGGAGGGGGATGCTGCTCCCCAAAAATAGGAAATGATCGTAGAAGGCTGAAATTTGGAGAAAGGAGTCGGAGCCGGAGCTGGAGTCGGATTCGGATTTGAATTTGGATTCGGAGGTGGCACCGGTGCTGGCTCCGGTGTGGTGCCGAGTTAGTAAATATTTGTATAATAATACAGTATTGGTGTCCTTATATATGTTATTGAATCCGTAGATCTTGAATATGATGGTTATAAGTTCGTAAAGGGTGTCGGGGGACACCACGGAGGGGGTCCTCCGTAGAAATGAACGGAATGCATAAGAGAAGTGAATAAAGGAGTCGGAGTCGAAGTCAAAGAAGTAAGGAGTCGGAGAAGGAGTCTGAGTCTGATGAGTCGGAGTTGACAACGGCACCGGTGCTAGCTCCGGTATGATGCCGAGGTAGTAAACATTCGTATAACAACAATGTTGGTATCCTTATATATGTTATCGGGTCTGTATATCTCGAATATGATGATTTCAGAACCTTCAAGAAAAAATAAATAAAATAAAAAAAAATTGCGTTTTTACACCATCTAAAGCAGTAAATCAGTAAATCAGTAAATCAAACCACTCACCCTACCCTCCCCCCGTGATCTATTGATCTATTGATTCAAGTCATATTTTGTATAACATAACACAAAACTTTTATTCTTTTTATGTTTATAACGTAAAAAATTTACATTTTTACACACCCTAAAGCAATAAATCAGTAAATAAGTAAATCAAACCATCCACAATACCCACCCTACCCTTCCACCCCACCCGTGATCTATTGATCTATTGATCCATTGATTCAAGTCATATTTTGTTTAACATAGCACAAAACTTTTAATGTTTATAACTTAAAAAATTAGCGTTTATACACACCCTAAAGCAGTAAATCAGTAAAACAGTAAATCAGTAAATCAAACCACCCACCCTACCCTCCCCACCCCATCCATGATCTATTGATCTATTGATCTATTGAGCTATTGATCTATTGATTCAAGTCATATTTTGTATAACATAACACAAAACTTTTTTTTTTATGTTATAACTTAAAAAATTAGCGTTTTAAAACACACCCTAAAAGCAGTAAATACAGAAATCAGTAAATCAGTAAAATCAGTAAATCAAACCACCCCACCCTACCCTCCCCACCCCCATCCATGATCTATGATCTATTGATCTATTGATTCAAGTCGTATTTTGAATAACATAACACAAAACTTTAATTTCTTTTTATTTCATTTTGTTTAAAAATATAATTTTTACCAAAATTTTTATTCTTTTTATGTTTATAACGTAAAAAATTAGCGTTTTTACATACCCTAAAGCAGTAAATCAGTAAATCAGTAAATCAAACCAGCCTTCCCTACCCTCCCCTCCTCCCACCTTCCCATGATCTATTGATCTATTGATTATTGTTTCATGTCACATTTCGAGTATCACTTTGGATAAACATGACATAAAAAATAAGTTCTTTATACACTGATCAACGAAACATATGCTAACGTAACAAATGTTTTCACATTAATAAAGCTAACATAGCATCACCTGAACTAAGAATATAATGTACATCAACAAACCTAACACACCTTAAGCACGAATAAACTGCTAAACATTAACAAATTCCATACTTTACAAAGTAAAGTTGCTTAAACTTAGCCATTACAAAAAACGTAACCTATTCACACTTTATCAAGCATATCTCTAACATATCAATGTTAATTTTACATTAACATGGTAATATTTAACAAAAATTTATCATAACCTTATCTAATTATCATTTACTGATCAACGAATATATGCTAACGTAACAAAGTTTTCACATTAATTAAATCTTACATATCATCACCTGAACAAAGAATATAATGCACAACCACAAACCTAACACACCTTAAGCAAGAATTAACTCTTGCTAACATTGACAAAGTTCCATATTAACAACAATAATAGTAACTAACATAGCATACAAACGTAACCCTATTCATTACTTTGTCAAGCATATCTCTAACATATCAATGTTAATTTTACATTAACATGGTAATATTTTAGACAAAAATTTATCATAGATTCTCTAATTATCATACAGACCAACGAATATATGAAGGGTGGGTGGGACTGGAATGGAGGGGCGGGTGATTTGATTTACTGCTTTTAAAATCAGTAAACAATTATTACACTTTACTGTGATATTTTATTAAAAAAACTTATTTTTATGTTGGAAATAAAACTTGTGTTTTTTTATGTATGTTTGGATAAAACTTTGTTATGTTTGCAATTATTCGTTTGGGGATTATGATAGTTAGGCAAGGTTATGATGAATATTTGTTAAATATTACTATATTAAAGTAAAAACTTTGTTACGTTAGCATATATTCGGGTCAGTATGCTTTAGACCAGGTTATGATGAATTTTTGTTAAATTATTAACCCATGCTAATGTAAAAATTACATTGATTGCTTAGAGATATGCTTGAAAAAAGTGTGAATATGTTACGTTTTGAACCCTGTGTTAATTACTTTACTGTTGTTTGGATAAAACTTTTATGTTTCATAATCCCGTGGGATGATGATAGTTAGGCAAGGTGTATGATGAATATTTGTTAAATATTACTATGTTAATGCTAACAAAACTTTGTTACGTTAGCAATATAATTGTTGTCAGTATGCTAATTAGACAGGGTTATGATGAATTTTGTTAAATATTACGTGCTAATGTAAAATTAACATTGATATGTTAGAGATATGCTGAAAAAAGTGTGAATATGTTTACTTTGACAAACCCTGTGTTAATTATTTTACTGTGTTAAGTATGGACTTCGTTAATGTTTAGTAGTTTATTCGTGCATTAAGGTATGTTA
>JABUQX010011645.1:27500-32500 GCA_015478945.1 Trachelipus rathkii | reverse complement strand
CACCATTATTCTTACCCCACGCTCCACTAACGTCCCATGCATCACTTTTGATTCCATTCAGAAGCTTAACCACCAACACTATATATCACTTAACACCTGACCATAACCTTCCTATTAACAATACATACCCCTGTGCAAATCCATAACAACCTAAATACAATTCATTCTTCTTCTCCCTCATTTTCTCTATCATTTGCTTCAATGTAAAGTTTGATCCACACATCCTCTACTACTCCTAAACGCACCTTGTTCTTCACCAAAAAGTCCTTCTTTTCGACCAAAAATACCAGCATATATCTCCCTACAACACTCAAAAACTAATTCCCCTAAAATTTCTACAGTTTCCCCTTTATCTCCCTTACCCTTATCTGGAAACTATACCCTCCATAAACGCTTTATTACACATCTTCAAGATCCATCAATCACCATCTTTCCTTCGTTCTTGATCATTTCACCAGTAATTTCATCTATACCTGCAGATTTACCATTCTTCTAGGGCTGAGCCCTTACCCCCTTCGGAGGGTAATGCCCGCTTACACCCCTTCGGGGTGATCCCCCCTCTCAGGATTCACACCCTTTCAAGGGGCGCATCCCCTTGGGTTTTCTCTCGGGAGGTGATGTGTTGCTTTAGATACTCTTGGTTAATAAGAAAACTGTTTATTCGTAAGTTAGGTACGTTATGTTAAATATTACTATGACTGTGTGAAATTAACACTGATTTGTTGGAGAAATGATGAGTTTTGTAAGATATTACTGTGTTAACTGACGATGATGTGTTAGAAACGTGAGCCTAGGTTAAGTTTTTGTTGGGTAATGTTAGGTTTGCCCTAGAATTTTGCTAATGTCTACGTTTATTCATAGGTCAAATGATGTTATACTCGAAACGAGTGACACTTTGATAAAGATAGTGTCAATTCATAGTTCAAGATGCTGGTATCTTTGATAGATTGGTCACTTTGTTAAGGGAATTTGTTAGATAATACGTCTTTACCTGTTGCTGAAATGCTGGAAAAAGTGGGAACATGTCGAGTATTGTATGACCTGTTAGCTACTTTACCTTTGATAAGTAGGAATTTTCAGTGTTTTAAGATATGTTACCTTTATGAAAAGCTAAAACTTTGTTGCCGGATGGAGGGTAGGGGAACGCAGGATGGGTGGTTTAATTACTGATTACGTTAAAATCATTAAACTTTACTCTTTACTGTGATATTTTATTCAAAGAACCTTATTTTTATGTTATGTTAGGATAAAATTTTGTTATTTTTTTGTTATGTTTGGTTAAAACTTTGTTATGTTTGCAATTATTCGCTGGGTATTATGATATTTAGACGAGGTTATGATGAATTTTTGTTAAATATTACAAAGTTAATGTAAAAAATTTGTTACGTTAGCTTTATATTCGGTTTGTTCAAATATGATTGATTAGACAGAGGTTATTTGTTAAAATTTTTGTAAATTGTACTATGTTAATGTAAAATAAAATGGTTATGTTAGAGATATGCTTGAAAAAGTAGGAATAGGTTACGTTTTTGTACGAAGTGTTAGTACTTTACTGTTGTTAAGTGCGGAGGTTTGTTAATGTTAGTAGTTTCTTTCTGTACGAATGGTGTGTTAGTTTGTCGTTGTACATTATATTCTTAGTTCAGGTATATGTTATGTTACTTTATTAATGTAAAAAACGTTGTTACGTTAGCATATAGCGATGGTTAGTAAATAAAGAACTTATTTTTGTGTTATTTTTATCCGAAAGGATACTCGAAATGTGACATGAATCAATAGATCACTAGATCAAAAGGTCTCATGGAGGGATGGGTGGGGAGGGTTTGATGGTTTGATTTACTGATTTACTTGTTTAAATCAGCTATAGATTTAAGCAATTTAATAATATTTTATTCAAAACTTATTTTTATGTTATGTTTGGATTAAAACTTTGTTATGTTACATTATTCGTTGGCTGTTATGATAATTAGATTAAGGGTTATGATAAATTTTTCGTTAAATATACTTTGTCAATGTGAAAATTAACGTAATATGTTAGAGATATGCTTGAAAAAGTAGGAATAAGTTACGTTTTGTAAAGTTAGTTACTTTACTGGTGTTAAGTGTGGAACTTTGTTAGTGTTAACAGTTTTCATGCGTAGATGTGTTAGGTTTGTCGTTGTACATTATTTTCTTAGTTTTCTTATATGCTATGTTATGTTAGCTTAATTAATGTGAAAACATTGTTATGTTAAGCATATAATCGCTGTTTAGTATATAAAAGAAACTCATTTTTTTTGCTAGTTTATTCCGAAATGATTTACTCGAAATGCGACGTTAAATCAATAGTGTTAATGTAAAATTTAACATTGATGTGTTAGAGATATGCTTGAAAAACTGTGAATAGTTACGTTCTTGTACGCTATCTAGGTACTTTACTGATTGTTAAGTATGGAACTTGTTAATGTTAGCAGTTTATTCGTGCGTAAGGTGTGTTAGGTTTTTGTCATTGTACATTATATTCTTAGTTCTGATAATGCTATGTTAGCTTATTTAATGTCAAAAGCAATGTACGTTATCAGTATATTCGTTGGATTTAGTATATAAAGAGCTTATTTTTTGTTTACTATGTTTATCCGAAATGATACTCGATGTGTGACCTGAATCTATAGATCAATAGATCAAAAGGTAATGGAGGGAGGGGAGGGAAAGGAATGATACGCCTTAATTCAATGATATCTCGTGAGGAACTCCTTTAAAAGCAGTAAACTATTACCTTACTATGTATTTTATTCAAAGAACTTATTTTTATATGTTTGGATAAAACTTTGTAATTTTTATGTTATGTTTGGAAAAACTTTGTTTGTTTGCAATTATTTGTTGGGGTTTATGATATTTAGAAATATAATGTAAAAATTTTGTTAAATATTACTATGGTAATGTAAAAACTTTGTTTACGTTAACATATATTCGTTGGTCTATTTTTGAATTCTCCCTGTGGTTTTCCTAGTTTACTAAGTATTACTTCGTCTTTTTCAGTTTTTCGTTAATATGTTAAAAAAATATGCTTGAAAAAAGTATGAAGATGCGTTAGTTTTGCATGCAAATTTGCGTTACTTTACAGCGTTAAGTGTGGAACTTTGAAATGTTAACAGATTAGTTCGTGTGTAAGTTGTGTTGGGTTTGGTTGTACATTATTTTCTTAGGTCATGTTACGCTATTTTAGCTTTATTGATGTGGAAACTTTATTACGTTAGAGTATATTCGATTGATCAGTATGATAATTAACCAATGGTGTTGTAAATTTTTTGTTAAATATCACCATATTAATGTAAAAAACATTGTTAAGTTAGAGATATGCTTGACAAAGTGTGAGTAGCGTTACTGTCTTTTTTTGTTGGCTTAATGTTTAGGGTTTTTAAAACTTTTTTTTTACTTGTTTGTTTTAAAAAGTTTGTTGGGGGAACTTTTGTTTGGGGGTTGTTTAACGTTAAACAGTTTAGTCATATTATCGGCCATAAGGTGTCAGGTTTGTCGGCGTGCAATTATATTCATAGTTCAGATGATGCAAGTAAGCTTTATTAATGTGAAAACTTTGTTACTGTTAGCATATATTCATTGATCAGGATATAAAGAATTTGTTTTTATGTTATGTTATCCAAAATGGTACTCGAAATGTGACTTGAATCAATAGATCAACTAGATCAATAGATCAATAGATCAATAGATCAATAGATCATGGATGATGTGGGCAGTGTGGTATGGACGGTTTGATTTACTGATTTACTAGTAGATTTAGGGTATTAAAACATAATTTTAGTAAAAATATGACCTGAATCAATAGATCAAAAGATCAATAGATCAATTTTTTCAATAGATCAATAGATCATGGTTGGACAGGAGTGTAAGTTGGGTGGTTTGATTTACTGATTTACTGATTTAGTGTATGTAAAAACATGACAATTTTAGTAAAAAATATAACTTGAATCAATATAAGATCAATAGATCAATAGATTCAATAGATGATAGATCAATAGATACGTATGGACAGGAGTGGTTGATGGTGGTTTGATTTACTGATTTGCTGATTTAGGGTATGTAAAACATGACAATTTTTAGTGAAAAATATGACTTAAATCAATAGATCAATAGATCAATAGATCACGGAAGGGGTGAGGAGGATAGTTTGATTTACTGATTTACTGATTTAGGGTATGTAAAACATGACAATTTTAGTAAAAAATATGACTTAAATCAAATAGTCAATAGATCAATAGCATCACGAAAGGGGTGAAAGGGCATTTGATTTACTGATTACCTGATTTACTTGCTTTTTAGGATGCTAAAAAGCGTAAATTTGTAAGTTATAAACATAAAAAGAATAAAAAAATTTAAACTTTTTTTTTATTAAATTTTTTTTTTCTTTTAAATTTTTTTAAATTTTTTTTTTTAAATTTCTTTTTTTAATTTTTTTTTAATTTAAATTTTTTTTTATGGTTCTGAAACCATTAGTTTCGAAATCTACATACTAGATAGGCATTATTATAAGGATACCAACATGTGTTATACGAATGTTTATTAGCTCCGCACCGGTGCCGGTACTGACTCCGACTCCTCTGACTCTGACTCCGACTCCTCCTTCCTCATTCCTCTTCTTTTCCTCCTTCTTTCCTTTCTTCTCTTCTTCATCTGTTTTGCTTCCATGCATTTATTTTTATTTTAAGGAAGGGACCCCCCTCCGGGGGGTTCCTGGACTCCGAAGTCGAATCCGACTCAGAATCCTTCTCCAACTCCGTCTCCTCTACCTAGCCTCCAAATTTCAGTTTTCTACGAATCATTTTAAATTTTTTAGGGGGCAGCGTCAAACCCTTACGGGGAGACGCAGTGGTACGTAATCTCGTCACGACGAGATTTCGCCATTCACGATCAGGACCCGAACTCGTCTTAAGCCTAATCTCCACGCGCTCGGAATCCGCAACAAGGGCGTAAGCGACATTTTGAGCTACACTCTCGGGGGGAGG
>JABUQX010011645.1:10000-22500 GCA_015478945.1 Trachelipus rathkii | reverse complement strand
TTCATTGATGTTTGTTTGAAAATCTTTCAAAACAAACATCACATTTTCAATATGATTAAGAGCAGTTGCTGTCACTAATTAGGAGACTGCAAATGTAATGCATAATGGAAGTGTGTATGTAATAAAGTTGAAATCATAAATAACCTTAAAGCTTTTGATCTCTGCAGACTTTAAAAGATCCGAGTTTTTGGAAGAAAGTTTAATATCTTGATCCATTCAAGCTCCTCTAAAGCTTCATCAAATGCTTTTAAAAATTTCTCTATATCGTAACAATCCATCGAAACTTTCCACCAGCCTTGTTTGGCCCATTTGTGTGAGTTTTGTACATTTTGTGTCTGGGAAAATCTTTCCTACTTTTTCTATTAAAATAGTAGTCCGCCGTGGCAATCTAAAATAGTACCTAGTTGCATTCGCTGTGTAATAAAGTTTCTTATGTGTTGTGCTTCACATGGATGTGAACAGCAATGAGTATATAACGCCGCTGGATATTTCAACAGCTTAAACGCCACTTAAACATTTCTTCATTGATCCTGCACCATCATATCGTTGACTAACTAAAAGTCATATTTATTTCAGCATAGTAGTATTCCCTCAGCTAGAGAATGTTAGGGAAATAAAGAGGCCATCCAAGTATTAAATGAGGTCACAGGAGATTTTACTCTCTCTCAGCAGGATACGAACGCTGGACTCCGCGTCGCTGAGTGAACAGCAGCCGAGAGCTTTATCCACTAAGCCATCCACTTTCCCAAAAAAGAAAGTTTCAAGCATAGCTTTTAAAGCTCTCGGTTTCTCATCCCATAATTGCTGAGTACTCAAAGGCCTGGCCCCCAAATTAATGATTCGACCGTCGTCGAGTGGACTCAGTGGAAACCAGAGGGGAGGCGAAATACAGAGGGACCAGAAGAGAGAGAGATTGGAAAGAAGAAGGATAGTCAGAGGCGATTTATTGAAGAGATGAAGTCCAATCTTTGAATCTACTGAAGATTTTATTGGAATATTTTAAGAGAAGAGAGAGAGAAGGACAGCATTTGATTCAATCATGGTGGCTAGAAATTTCAAGGAAAAAGAAAATTACGATTTTGGATTTTAAAAATGTAAAATTTTAAACATTTAAATTTATTTCATTTGTAATCTGGGTTGGAGGAGCAGCAAAATTTTTGAAATCATTTCTTTTGGCTATTTTGGATAATTAAATACAAATATAAAATTATAAAGAAGAAATTTAAAATACTAAATTGCAGAACGTGGAGCTGCGTTTCCCAAGTCTATCGTCGAGTCATATGAAGAATTTTTCCAAATTCTCTTCCACTGTAGCAAGGGGCTGGAAACCCCTTCTATCACATTTATCTTTCCGCGAATGGTGGTGATATATCGTTTTTTTTTTGTTTTTTTTTAACATACTAATAGTATAACAGTGATTTTGTATAATGATAAATAATAATAATGTTAACGATAATATTTTTAATATAATGAATAGTGGTAAATAATATTTAATATAGTAGTGAAATATATATAACAACATTAGTAATAGAATTAATAACAGTGATTGTGGTGATAAATGATAATAATAATACAGTGTAATATTAGTTAATGAAAATTTTTAATAAGTGATAGTGGTAAATAATATGTAATATATTGTGAAATAATTGTGTAGGCATACAATATTAAATATTAAAACTAGTGCAGTGATAGTGATAGTTGTGATAATGATAGTAGTAATAGTGATAGTATTAATAATAGTATATATATATTTGTATATATATATATATATATATATATATATATATATATATATATATATATATATATAATATATATATATATATTATATATTATATATATGTTGTGTATGTGTATATGTATTTAGGTTATGTATATGTATTTATGTATGTATGTTTATTTATATGTATATAAATATATATATGTGTATATATATTATGTATATATGTATATATATATGTATATATGTATATATTATATGTATATATGTATGTATATATGTATATGTATATGTATATATATATTTTTTTAATATATTTATTTATTTATATAAAAAAGCGCCCGATAGCTCCAGTGTTAGACACTCGCCACAGCAAAGCGAGGGTCAGGTTCGCAACTGGTCGGCTGTGAGAGAATGTGAGCTATTCTCTCTTGGGCTTGGCCTTGTTGCCGGTACACTAATTCAGTCTGAAGCCACCATAGACGCGGGAGGTCTACAAAGGTTCTACAATCTCCGACTAGGGTCCAGGAATAAGACAAACGGGTTTTTAGTCATATATTTACAGTACATAAACAAAATAATAGCAGTAAAAATCAATCGTTATCCCACAAAATAAGATCCTACCGGGCTAGCCACTAACTCCCACCAAAATCAATAAGTTAAGTAAATTGAATAATATATAAATCCCTAAAATATCAATAAAGAAAATAACTCCAGTAATATATCAGTAAATGTTCACGAATATCAAACATAAATAAATTAGAAAAATAAATAATAATATCTGTGACGATCCGTATGGTCACTAAACAACCGGCAAACTGTCTGACCAGTATAACTAGAACTCAGTATTAAATTATTAACAACACCGTGAATTTATTATAAGTAAAAGGGTCACTGAGTCATTACACCCTCTCAACTGGGTCACTTAATTACAGTTACAAATGTTAAGGGAACTTTAATGTCTTAGGGAAAATAAACAGTAAATAGACTTCCCTTTAGTTCCCGTGAAGGTGGGGAGTACACTCAGGTACCCTCCCAATCCAGGTGAAGGTGGGGAGTACACTCAGGTACCCTCCCAATCCAGGTGAAGGTGGGGAGTACACTCAGGCACCCTCCCAATCCAGGTGAAAGCGATCCAAAATAGTCCGAGTTAGAATCACTCTCCAGATGAAAGCCCAGTATAAATCCTTCAGGTTGATGCCAAGTTTTCCGTTAAACCGATATAAATCCTTCCGGGTTGGGCCAGGTTTCAGTTAAAAAATCCCTCGGGTTGGTGGCCAGGTTTCGTTATAAACCCTTCCGGCGTTGGGGCCAGGTTCAATTTAAATAAATCCTTCCGGGTTGGGGCCAGGTTTTCAGTTAGATAAATCCTTCGGGTTGGGGACAGTTTTTGAAGCAAAAACCAATATAAATCCGTCCGAGTTGGGGGCTAGTTATCAGTTAAACCCGATTATAAATCCGTCGGGTTGGGGCCAGTTAACAGTTAAAACCCGATATGAATCCGTCCGGGTTGGGCTAGTTATCAGGTGAAACCCGATATAAATCCGTCCGGGTTGGGGCCAGTTAACAGTTAAAACCCGATATAAATCCGTCCGGGTTGGGGCTAGTTATCAGTTGAAACCCGATATAAATCCGTCCGGGTTGGGGCCAGTTAACAGTTAAAACCCGATATAAATCCGTCCGGGTTGGGGCTAGTTATCAGTTGAAACCCGATATAAATCCTTCCGGGTTGGGGCCAGGTTTCAGTTAAATAAATCCTAGTATTTGGTTCCCGGTTTGGTTCCCTTGAAATAAAGAACCCTCCATCAGATATATTTACATAAGTGCAGTAATAATAATAATAAATAATAATAATAATAATAATAATAATAATAATAATAATAATAATAATAATAATAATAATAATGTAATTACAAATTAATAATAATATTAGTAATAATTAATAATAATAATGATTATAATAATATTAATACTTAATAATATATTCCACCACCGTTAAAAGACGTAACAGTAATAATAATAATAATAATTAATAATATAATAATAATATATATAATAAAATAATAATAATAATAATAATTAATAATAATAATATAATAATAATAATAATAATAATATAATAAGAAGAACAATAATAATAATAATAATAATAAATAATAATAATAATAATAATAATAATAATAATAATAATAATAATAATAATAATAATAATAATAATAATAATAATAATAATAATAATAATAATAATAATAATAATAATAATAATAATAATAATAATAATAATATAATAATATAATAATTAATTATTTTAATAATATTTATTAAAATAAATACTAATAATAAAATAATAATAATAATAATAATAATAATAATAATAATAATAATAATAATAATAATAATAATAATAATAATACTGTTATTAATTAAAAACCTAAACTAATATGTACACACTTCTACGGAGTACTCCTTACATTCACACAAACATACCGGTAAAAAGCAAAATAATAATAATAATAATAATAATAATAATAATAATAATAATAATAATAATAATAATAATAATAATAATAATAATAATAATAATAATAATAATAATAATAATAATAATAATAATAATAAACTTTCACGCCTTGCCCATACACTATTCTTCTCACACCTTTTAACCTTACATTCGTACTTTGACTCTACTCCGTAACTCAATTCCATCGTAACTTTGCTTCCTATTCCTTCACAAACTCGGCAATCCAGTAATTAACTATAAATATTTACAAAATAAGACACGACCTGACACAAACCAATAGTAACTTAATCACAAAATAGTAACGTAACACTTCGATAACACAATCCCTAAACTCAACCCTGTAACCGTCTCTAAAAATCTACCTTAAAATATACTACATTTTCCTCCTCAACTCCTCAATCCTGATTTTAACGTTAATTCCTGCTTTTAATTCACATTATTCCACTTTCTGACCGGTTTTCATAAATATAGTAACAAAATAGCCGAAATCTTCCAATTTTAGTTTTAACTTTCCAAATAAAAGATAACTTACCCAGCTTTGGGGAATTGACGATCTTAAACTTTTACTTCCACTAAACTCAAATCCAGTGAGTTCCACGAACCAATTACTCAAAAATCACTTGGACTTTTTACTTTCTTTTTGAAGACACTTAAGATAATTCCGGTTCCACACACCAGTTTCTATAACCTTTCACTATCCTTGATAAACGAGAAATGAGCATTTTTCTAGGTCTGCGTACGCCGCTTCCAATTAGGTGGTAGATTCAATATCAATATCACTCCGCCATATAACTCCCCCTCCAAGATTGTGCAACAATCTTAAAAAGAAAAAAAAATCAGCGCCAACCTTCTACCTTACTCCATCCTTCCGGTTGATGCTCTCCTTCGTGCTTCGGTCCTTTTCTCATACTCTATAACCCTCCTCATTACATTTGGCTGTTCCGGTACCGATCCTCTCGACCTTGTAAACGGTGCCCTGTACAGATCCTCTGGTTCTGATGCCCTCCGTTCCTGTTGTCTAGCACTGGTACCAATCATCATAGCGTCCGGGACTTCACCTACTTCCATAAGCTCTTCATAAATCGATCTTGGCCTATATTCTGAACCCTCGGGGCTAGTCACCTTGATATTGACCTCTTCTACTTCCTCCACCTGATCTTCCTCGTGTGTCTCAAAGTCTGTATCTTGGTTCTCAGTAGGTACCACCTCCAGGTTTTCAATTGAACCTACTATCTCGTCTAAATCTGAATCCGTTTCCTCCTTACTCTCGTCGCTGACCCTTACTCCGAACGTGTAACTGTCTTTTGGGAACCCTATTGATTTCTCAAATGCTTCAATGTCATATTCACTCTCCTGGTCATTATCTACTCCTACCTCGTCGAACCAATCCTGTTGTTCACTCGTATCCACTGGTGAAAGTATCATGCTGACACACTCCGTTTGGGTGCCTTTATTGTCTCCCACCTGGTCCTCTGTCTGCACCGACACGCTTCTTTTACCAGTTACCCCCTGTAATGCCATCTGTTTTAACAATCTCCATGCTTCCTTAATTTTTGCTCCTTGTTTCTTCGGTGTTTGTGCCTCCTGTGTTACTTGTCCAACCCATGGTACATGGACTATACCTTCTTCACGTACCTGTTCCATCCTTTCTATTTCTCCTTGGTATTCCTTTTTCTCCGGTTCCACCTCCTCACACTGGAAATACTGTCTAAGGTATTCCGGGGGATCCGCCCACACCTTTAAATGCGAGTAATGTACCCTAGCTACCTTTGTTTTTCCTTTTATGTCATACGACATTCCTCCGGATATGACCTTGGTGATTACAAATGGACCTTCGTATTTCTTGCCTAACTTTTTGTCTAAACTCCTATCAACCGTGACAACCTTCCTTTTAACCCTTACTCCCACCGCATACGGTAACCAGTTAGGGTGTCCTTCCTGCCATTTTTCCTGTTGACTCCTCGGGATTGGTATCACCCTCCCTTTTTCATGCCTTTCCACCATTAGTTTTTCCTCTGGGGACATTCCCAACTCTGCATGCTTCGTACCATTGTAAACTAGCACTGCCCTTGTCAATGAAGTATCCCAATCGGCACCTTCTTCCATGATGTTCCTTAAGAACTCGGCAAAAGTTCTATTAGCGCGTTCCACAGCCCCGTTACTTGCTGGCTTGTAAGGACTGCTGTAGATGTGTCCAATACCGTAATTCCGCAACATTTCCTCGAACCTGCCACTCCTAAACTCTACTCCGTTATCCGTCAGTACCTTGTAAGGTAACCTCACAAAAGCCGGTAACATTTCGCACTCGAAAGCGTCAACCACACTCTTTGCCGATTTATCCCTTAGGGGCTTCACCATGGCCCACTTACTGCAATGATCTATTGCCACCAGACATGCCACATTCCCTTTCCTTGTTTTCGGCATCGCCATTACATCTACCGCCACCAGCTCAAAGGGGTTCTTGACCTCTATTTTCCAGATGGGCGGAAATATCACCTGGTGGTCAATCTTATACAATTGACACTTTGGGCACGTCCGACATACCTCCTGCACCACCGATGAAATCCTTGGATGCCATACGTGCCTGGATACCAGGTCCAACAATTTGTCTCTTCCAATGTGCGCCATGTTCCGGTGTGTTATGACACATACACTCACCACCTGTTTAAATCCAATAACTGCACTAGCCTGTCCTGGTCCCATCTTCTTTACTAAGATTGACCTGTTTATCAAGAAGTCATTCCGGTACCTAAAAAATTCCTTGAATAGTGTATCTTTTTTTGTTAGAGTCTGTTTCTTCTGCACCTTTTCCTTCAACCTCCTTACCACCTCTGACCTTTCCTGAAGATCAATAATGTCCTGTGCCGACAGTACATTACCCTCTTTTTCACCTTGAATTGTTACATTATATGCGTTCACCGTTGCAAGGAATGAATCGCTCACATCATCTGCGTCATCTCCATGACACACTATTCCCTCACCAAAGTCCAATGCCGCTTCTACCTCCACCAGGTAATTCATCCCTAACAACATACATGCTGGAATAAACCCGTCCGGTATCACCACCAATGGAAACAACACCCTTCTGTAGCGAGTGCTAATTTCCACTTCCACAGCCTGATTACATTTCACAATGTCCTGAGCCACTCCGTTTAGTACCAAATCTACTTCCCAGCTCCTTAAGATCTTTCCAAAATTGTTTAAATCGTCAACCACACTTTTCTGGATCAGGCTAATTACAGCACCCGTGTCTAAAAATGCGCACTTGCGCACTTCACCAATACGAACTTCTTGCCAAGTTACTCCTCTCAGTATATGATTGCAACTTAACCGGGACTCATGCTTTCTTTCCTTCATCATTAAGTTAATTCCTAGTTCTTCATTCGTACGGTCGATCTCTGACTCCTCTAACTCCTCTTCTTCCTGCTGTGATTCCTCCTGGGTTGGACGCTCGTCCACCATAGCGTTTTCGGTACACCTATTGAACGTACCATCATCCCTCAAAGGGTTAAAGTGCGTTCCACCCCTCACCTGTATGTGAACGTTTTTCAAGTCGTTTTCCTCTCTCACCCTGGGTCCAATATACTTTACAGAACAGCACGTACCATGGTGCAACCAGACTATTACCCTAAACAAGTCACTTGCCACCAGCAATACCTCCGGTATTGGTTCTCTACCTGGTAACCGTAATGCCTTTAAATACTTCAGCATCTTCTGTTGTCTGTCTATTCCGTATAATTTCTGATTATCCCTTAATGTGGTTGCTAAGTTGTCTCTTAAAGCCTTGTGATCCCTTTCCAGGTTCCTAACCTGGGCATTCTCCAAAACGACTTGCAAGCTGACAAACAGTGCGTCTGCTCCACCGGGGACCTCCTTTACTATGATTAACCCTTTTGGTAAAACATCCAGATCTACCGGTGCTTCACCCTGATCATCCCTCCTGTTACACCTGGACCATGCATCTGCGAAGATGTTCTCTTTCCCCGGGTAGTATTGTATCTCAAAACTGTATTCACTCAAGTCGTCCAACACTCGTGCTAGCTTACTGTCAACTAACTTCATCTTGTGCAGGTAAACCAATGGCCGATGGTCCGTAAATAAAATAAACTCCTTGCCCAGTAGAAACGGCCTGAAACTTTTAATACCCCACCTTATCGCCAGGGACTCCCTTTCAATGGTTGACGCATTCCTCTCACACGCATTGAAAGAGTGCGAATTAAAGGCTATAACCCTCCTTTCATCACCTTGTTTTTGGCAAAGACCAGCTCCCATACCAGAACCACTGGCATCCACAAACAATTCCAGCTTGTTCGCTCCTTCCGAAAAGTCAGGGAACGCCAGTTCTACCGATTCCTTCATTCCCTCTTTTAATCCGGTAAATGCCTTCACTCTTTCCTCCGTCCACTCAATCACATCTTTTCGTCTGCCTCCCGTTAGTGCATTAAGGGGTGCTGCCACTTCCGAACAGTTCTTTATAAACTTCCTCTGAAAGTTTATCATGCCCAGATACCTTCTTAACTCTCCAACAGTGTTTGGCCTCTCCAGTTTATCAACCTGTTCTACAAACTCCGGAAGCTTCCTGATCCCAGTTCTACTGATTATATGCCCAAGAAACTTTACTTCTTTTTGCACCCAACTACATTTCCCAACTTTGACCTTTACGTTGGCCTCACAAAACCGTTGTAGTACCTTGTCTATCAGCAGCAAGTGCTCCTCAAAACTTTTTGACATTAATAACACATCATCCAAGTACACCACCACCTTATCTTTACTAAATCCCGTCATTATCCTTTGCATTTCTCGCTGAAACGCTGCTGGACCGTTCTTTACGCCAAAGGCTTAATCTTTTGAACCGGTACTGTCCGCTCACCGTGGAGAAAGCCGTGAAGTCTCTACTATCCTCTGCCAGGTTCATTTGATAGTAGCCCTTAACCAGATCCATGCTAGTAAAGTACTTAACCCCGTGACATGCGTAAATAGTTTCCTGAATATTCGCCATTGGAAATTTATCTGCCTCCGTAACCTGATTTAACCTTCTATAGTCCACACATAACCTCAGTGTACCATCCTTTTTACGGATCGGCACCACCGGTGAACTCCATTCCGCTGCGCAAGGTTCAGCTATGTCTTTCATACATAACTCCTCCACCTGCTGTTCAATCTCCTGGTTGGTTTTCTGATCAAATCTCCTAGCTCGTTGGTAAATTGGTGTGTAATCATGCAATCTAATCTTATATGGGGTCATCGCAGTTTGACTAACGTCCGCATCACTCCTGCTAAAAGCCATTTTGTTTTTCCACAACACCTCCAAAACCTGTTCGATCTGTTCTGGATGTAACTCCACCATGAATTTAATTTCGTCTTTCAACTTTTCCTTCGTCCATTCTTGTTCATCTCCTCGTTCTGTCACTTCCCGTACCGTTGTATTTACTGTACATGTTGTAACCCCATACTTCCTTAATTTATCCTCATCTACTAGCAAATGTGCTATTCCTATTTGTTCACCTGTGTTTAACTTTAAGGACCCCGGTATTAATTTCTTTAACAGTACCGTACCTTCCTCCTCATTCCATTTCACCAAACCGGGTAAAACCTTAAATCGGTGGTTATATCCCCTTTTGCAATCTTCTCTACCTTCTACCAATAGCTCCTCTGGTTTTGCACGGTACTGCCCTTCATTACTCCTTGGTTTGACCTGTTTTGACTCCCATTTCACCTTAACCGGTACCCAGTTATTCTTATCAATCACTATTGTCTCCGTTGTATGTACCGGAATCCTTGTTACCGTTCTTATACAGTTTTCAGTTCCACCCATTACGTATACTTGTTCTCGTACACCATTATCACCATAACGTCTAATTGATCCATCCCTAATGTCAAACTTTATGCTATTTCCCACCAGGAAAGGCATACCTAACATTACTCCTTCCTTTAAATCCTCAAGAACCAGAAATTCCAATTGTCCGTACTTAATGCCATCAATAGTGACCTCCAAGATCACTGTTTGATGAGACTCTACACTCTTTTGAGGATCACCCAGACCTCTCAATCTCATTTCCTTGCTTATTACTGTCGGATTCGGAATCTTCCGAGCTCCTTTTGTCCCTATCAAACAGTATTTGGGATCCCGAATCTACCGCTGCTAACATTTCCACACCATCCAATTTTACGTTAAACTTTATCAGAGATGCAATCTTCACACTGTCAACACCCATCATTCCTGTATCACCCGTTGTATTGTAAACTCCGGACATTATTTCCATAACATCCTTTTTCTGTCTTCTTTGTATACGTTGGGGCAATGACCCAATCACCCTTCCACCTTGACCTGTAACAAACTCCTCTGCCTCCGGATTCATTATCCACCTGTCCTGAATAACCGGGGCCTCCTGTTTATCTATCCCTGTTGTGGCTGGCTCCGACACGTCCCGGCTGATGGCGGAGCAAGTTCGTTTCCCGAACTCGTTGTTTTCCTTTTCTTTTTTAACTCCTCTATTTCTTCCCTCATTGGACAAGAATCACGCCAGTGTCCGATCTCCTCACACAAGAAACATTTTCTTTCCACTACTCTCTGAGTCTCTTGTCCCTGTTCGTTGTTTTCACTCCTACGCTGGAATCCTTGTCCTCTTCTTATTGGACAATCCATCAGTCTATGCTCACCGCTCCCGCAAGCCAAGCACCACCCATTAAACCGCCAGCAGTCACGTTTCATGTGCCCAACCCTGTCACAATGATGGCACCTTAACCCTGGTCCACTATTCGGTCCACCAGACCTTCTATCATATTCCCTTGGTCCACTACTACGCTGTGGTGCCGGTTGTCCATACCGCACCCTGTCTGCATACGTCCTTTTTTCTTCTCCTTGAGGGATGGCCGCCCATATCGGAATTGTATCAGCCTCCGGTTCCGTGTTTTCATCCAGTTCGTCCTCATCACGAGCCCAGTTCACCATATCTTTCCATCTCACCTTCAGACTTTCTTTTTCGCCTCCCATCCGTAACTTAAATCGTCTTGCTATTTTCTTGGGCAGGCATCTTATAAATTGCTTTTTCAGTGTCTCTTTATCTCTTTGTTCTTCGTTAGTTGCAGCCTCATAGGTTGTCTGCATCCGTAATGCAAATTCAGCGATTTTCTCCTTCCTCTTCATCTCCATTCTCCAAAACTCCTTCTGGAGATCCATGACCTCACTATCCTTTCCCTCCTTGCACCAGTTCCTCAACCTTGTAACCACCGTGGCATATTTCACCTTAGCCCTGTACATGCTGAAATACATCCTTAATGCTCCACCTTCCAAAAAGTTCCTTAACTCTACCACCCATCTGTTTTTGTCACTTCCGAGCTGCTCCTTCGCATAGCGCTCGAAGTCTTCAATGAAGGCATCGAACGTTTGGACCTTTTCTTCACCGTATTTCAATGGTTTCACCGCCTTAATATTTGCCCTGCTGTAAGTCCTCATCACTTCTAGCAGTTCACCTGCCAAAATAATGAGAACCCTGTTTACAGCCAAGTTTGACTCCATTCCTGATTTCTCTAGTTCCACTAGCCTTTTCAACCATAACTGTCCTCCTTTATCCACTTCGCTTTCAACCTCCGACTCCACTTCTGTTACCGTGCTCTCATCACACGTATACTTCCTTGCTGGTTGCTTCCTCCTTCTATTTTTCCTCTTCCTCCTTCTTATATCGTCACTTTCGTTATCCACTTCAGCCCTCCTTTCAAAAATTTCATCTTCTGTTTCATCATTAATCTCATTTCTATACTGTAGTGCGTATTGCACCCTTTGTTTACTTTTAACCGGATCCTTGTTTCTCACTGATTGATCCTTATTCACTTTATCGTCCTTCCCTTTATCCAGTTCTATCACCGGGTTTTCACCTTTGGGTACCTCCAAGACCTGCAAACAGCCCCTCATTATTGCCGCTACCTTCTCTCTATCTACATTCTTCGACTCCTCTATCAAGGCCACCTGGAGTCCTTCCAGATATTCCATAACCTTGGAACCTCCACAAGCCTCATCTTTCTTACCCTCTTCTTCAGTCCCCATCATGAATCACCAGGACTATCACCAGGACGTATAAAAAAAATACACTAGCCAATTTAAAATAAAACAAAAAAAATTATCCACCCGTGTGGTTGGTGGGCACGTACGCACGAAAGTGTTTTTCCCACACCCAAGTATCCTTTTCAGGAAAAAAAAAAAAATTTTTATCAAAAAAAAAAAAAATTAAGTATCAAATCACCCTGCCTCAACCTGTGACC
>JABUQX010011644.1:45000-49905 GCA_015478945.1 Trachelipus rathkii | reverse complement strand
CTCAACCCATTTGTTTCCTAACGGAAAGGTTTTAATCATTTTTAATAAGAGAAACCAGCGCTCCTGCTTGGGGACGTTGTCATCGGAATCGTTATCAAAACTTCAATAGTTTCACAACTTTTACTAAAAGTGGCTTCCACTGAATTATTCTTGTATGAAATCGAATAAAGCTATGGCTCAAGACATAGAACGAAATTCTTCTAGGATACTAAATATATGAATAGTTCTGGTTTTAAGTCTTCTTATGTTCAATGAAAGTCCTGTACACTTTCAGGTTTCATTACATTTTTCTCAGGAAAGATGGAACCATACTGAGGAAACATTTCCGACAGAAATAACGCGCAACAATTAAATGTCCTATGAGGGAATGTAGCAAATCTATCTTTTATCTGACAAATAAGTTGTGAGATGAATTGATAGAGGGATTTGCAGGGTGTGTAAAAGGAGTATTTTGAAATTTCAAAGTAAACGTAGATAAGAGCAAGGTTACGTTCTGGAGTGACAGAGAGTCTCGGTGCAGAGGTCTATGTTGGTGGTGAGGCAACTGGAACAAGTGTCTGAGTTTAAATCCATCTAGGGATAATATGTTGGATAAAACGGGAACGGATGATGAAATGCTGTAGTAGAGTGTGAATGGTAGGAAGTAGTCGTCTGCGTATTAAATCACTTGGTAGATGTACAAGGAACAAAGTGTTGAGTGCGCTAGGGCTTTGCATTTTGAAGGGCGTAATTTTTTTGGTTGTTACATGTGTTATGTACAGTGGTGAAGATATGCGTTCGGAATAAGAGGTATGCATCTAACGTACAATGTGTCTTGGATGGACCATCTTAGGTGTGTGTTAGGGTGTGGGACGACAACTAAGATAAAATAGAGGAATGTACGTATTAGGGGGTTGTGTGGTGTGAAGAAAAGGAGTAAATGAGAGAATAAACGAGAGTTACATTGAGATGGTTTGTCATGTGGAAAGGCATGGATGATAGTAGGTTCGTGTTTAAACGGTGTATAGTGGTGAGTGTCGTGGGAATCAACGCTGTTAGACGAAGAAAAAGTGGATTGAGTCAGTAAAGGGAATGCCTGGAGAGGCGGAATGTGTGTTTGGCGAGGGAGGAAGACAAGGTGCATAATAGGAGTGAATTTCGGGCAGTTTTTGTAGGAGGTGATGGTTACTCGATTTTGTTCAGGGATGAACCCACATTGACGAGATGCCACAGTGGGGGTCCGTCGCAGTTCACGTGAAGCTCTAGGGTGTATTTTTTGACTGCGGACGGGTTCTCATTTAAAGGTATAAAGGGGGGGCTGGTAAGGCTATGCTTCTTTTCGACGTACGTCATATTCTTGCTACTACTTTTCTGTTCCGGTGTGTGTAACACACCTTACACCCAACTTGGCGGTACAAGAGGAAATTAATATAATAATAATAATATAATATATAATAATAATATATAATATAATATTAATAATAATAATAATAATAAAATATTAATAATAATAATAATAATAATTATATAAATAATATAATACAATATATAATAATAATAATTAATAATAATTAATATTTATATTACTTATATTATATATATATATATATTATATATATATATATATATATATATTATACTATATATATATATATATATCATTATACTATTAAGATATTAATTATATATATATTCTATATATATCATATATATATATAATTACTTATATATAATATATAAATATATATTATATATATATATATATATTATACTAGGGCATTATAGTAATATATATATATATAATATTATATATATATATATTTATATATATATATATTATATATCTATATAGTATATATATATATATATATATGAGTGAAAACTTTATCGAAATAGAGCTTCACGAAGACAGTATACTAAATAAAAAATTTAACGCGAATGAACTTTTTATTTATATCGTTTATTCTTCTCAAAATGATGTGAGACAGGCCCTGCCAACGAAGTTTCCCTATTTAGTTAATGTTAAATGCATTCTAAACATTCTCCAACCATACTTCAGTCTCAGTACCCGATGAGAATACTTTTAAGGAAAAGTCCTCTTAATTGCAACGCGAGGAAAATCGAAGCCTTATATATTCTCTTATTACGCGCAGTATTAATATTTTATATATATATTATATTTATATATATAAGTATATATATTTATATATATATATATATATACTATATATATATATATTTATTAATATAATATATATATTATAGTATATATTATATATATATATAATATATATATTATATATATATATATACTAATAATATATTATTTATTATATATATATAGTATATATTATAATATATATATATATATATTATATATATATAATTTATACTATATATAGAGTAAAGTTAGATTTGCTACAAAATATTAAAAAACAAGATATCGTTCATAGAGGAAAACATTGGTCGTTACACAAACATGCAACGAAGGCAGAGCCGCCATCGATGATATATATATATATATATATATATATATATTATAATATATATATATATATATACTCTCGTATAGACTATATTTATATTATTGATAAAAGTTTAAAAAAGGGCCGATTGGGCTGCGCAAATATGATATATATATATTATATATATATATATATATATTATATATTACTATATATATATACATAATATACTAAAGATAAGATGGTAGGACGGTACTAGGAAGAGACATACACCATGCTGGAACGAAGAAGTGAAAAAAGCAATAGGAGGAGAAGAGCAGTGAAAATGAACAACGAGGAGAAAAAGAAAGAACAGCAAGGCAGCAAGAGGCACGGAATCTGCACACTCAACGAATGAGGCAGAGAGAATAAAGAGGGGCAAAAAGATGGAGACGGAGAAGAAGGAGGAGATAATAACGAGAGATTTGGGCTAGGGAAGAAAAAGCTTTAAGATAGCGAAGCTTATAGAAACCAAAAAACCGTAACGAAATATAAAGATGGAAACGGAGAGATTCTTGGGAGACCGGAAGAAAGAAATGAATGGACCGAATACTATGGAGATCTGCTAAATGTAGAATACAGAGACCAAGAGGAAGAAGCTGTAGATCAGACGAGGGAGGAGGAAGAAGAGGAGGAATACGGAGAGATAACTGTAGAAGAATATGAGGAGGCTATAAAAAGGATGAAGAAGAGTAAAGCCCCAGGAGAGGATGAAGTGGAGTAAGGTTATGGTAGTGAAGGAGGAGAGAGCTGAGGGGAGAAATCATCGATGTTTGACATGAACAAGTGTGGAGAGACGCGAAAGGGTAGCCGGAAACCTGGGCCAAACACATAATAATACAATATAAAGGTAAAGGAGATGCGGCAAGCTGTAATAATTATAGAGGGTATTTCACTGATTGACCACTCTGCGCTAAATATCACGAAGAATATTGGAGAGGGCTGAGAGAAGAAGATAGAGCAGAGTCGGAGAAGAACAGTACGGTATTTAGAAGAGGAGAGGAACGACGGACCTCTTATTCACACTAAAAATGGTCTCGGAGAAGATGCTGAAATTGGCAAGAGTTTCTTTGTAGCGTTCATCGAACCTGCAAAGGCATTTGATTCGGTGCAAGGAAAAAAGCTTTGGAGAGCTATGGAGAATGAATTTAAGGGTAGGGTACGATTAAAGAAGCAACAGTAGTCATGTATGAGAATTGCAGTTGTAATGTTAGAACTGAGGGCGGAACGATAGATGGTTTGAGGTGAAAACAGGAGTGAAGCCAGGGGAGTTTTTATCGCCACTGCTTTTTATATTATATTTAGACGTTGTGATAAGGGGAAAGTGAGGGAGAGACTAGGAGAATTTGAAGGGGACACAATGGGCCTATGCGGACGATCTGGCATGTGGAGCGAGAGAAGGAGACGATTCGAGAGGGTGTGGAGTTGGTTTGCGGCATGAGTTGGCAGGAAGCAGGGCATGCGATGAACGTACAGAAGACAGAGATATAACAATAACCGAAGGAAATGAAGATAGGGATGCAGGATGTGAGTGACGAGGGGAGAGGTGAGGCACGTAAATACCTACTGCAGATTATCTTCGGAGTATGTTTGTTAAAAAGAAGGGCAAGGGAAGTGGTGAGAGAGATTACGCGAAAAATGGAAAAGTATGGATTAGTTCTGTAAGGGTATACCCCATGATGAAAGATAAAAAAATCGGAATAGAGGTTAAAAAATTGATTTTTAACAGTATACTGACTCCGAGCTGCCGTACGGAGCGGAAACATGGACAACAACGGAAGAGAGGGAGAGTAGATACAGCGGCGGAGATGAGGGTATTAAGAAATATGATTGGAAAGAGTAGGAGAGGACAGAATAAGAATGAAGTAATGTGAAAACTTTATTGAAAGAAGACGTACTGAAGAATGGGGGGGGAGTGTGGGGAGATTAGATTGGTAGCGACATCTGGAAGACGGATGAGAGCAGGACAGAATGTCGAAAAGAAGATGGGAATGGATACCAGAGAGGGCAGAAGACCAAGGGAAGACCGAAGAAGATGGGGGGTTCTGTGGAGGACTCTCTGGAAAGATGTCAGCTACCAAAAATGAGAGTGCTAAAGAGAAGAGGAATAGTGCAGCAGAGGTATGTCTGGAGAAAGACGCTTGCGCGGTGAAGGATGAAGAATTCCTTCCGTG
Source organism: Trachelipus rathkii (assembly GCA_015478945.1). Taxonomy (NCBI): domain Eukaryota; kingdom Metazoa; phylum Arthropoda; class Malacostraca; order Isopoda; family Trachelipodidae; genus Trachelipus; species Trachelipus rathkii. The sequence goes on along the minus strand of JABUQX010011644.1, from coordinate 45,248 downwards.
GAAGAGGGAAAAAAGGAAAAAGAATATATATATATATATATATAATATTTATTATATATATATTATATTTATTATATTATATATTATATATATATATATATATATATATATATATATATATAATTATATATATTATATATATCTATGCATTATCACCACCTTCTTTCTAAGTTCTAAGACTGGGGGTAAGGTGAATCAACATGCACTGGAAAACGGAAGTAGTAGCAGATATGACGCAAGTCGAAAAG
>JABUQX010011644.1:25000-40000 GCA_015478945.1 Trachelipus rathkii | reverse complement strand
CATCTTTCTTATTATGAAACTTCAATTTGCTTTTCAGTACATTCAACCACGCTCTCTTTTTTACCTTGTAACCGCTTTCATCACACTCTTCATTCCCATTCGCATGTTAACACTTCTTACTTCCTCTCTTAGCACATCCACACACTTCCTTTGCACTACTAACAATCTGCTTCCTTTCATTTGCCCCCAGAATTTGTTTTCAGTAGCAACTTGCTTCACATTTCAACACTGTACTACGAGCGCCTTACATACTTATCCTTATTGTCCTGCTCACACTTTACTTCTCATCTTAATTTTACCTACTTCCTTCATTCGTATCACTTTCCTCTCCATCCAAGCCCCCACTAAACTTAATTTTTACATAGAACAAACATAATGATCCGGTTAATCCCATTCCTAAACCCCTCACTGATTTACATCACATCCAACACATCTTCAACATCTCTTCTTCACCAACACAAAATCAAATTCATCAACTTTTCACTTCGATACCATCTCACCTACACCAACTCTAGATACTTATGGATACTCTTGTGTGTAAAGAAAGTATTACGTACACACATACCTCTCTACTTCACAGAAAATCAATACCTCCTCCATTCTCATTTTACTGCCCCACCCCAAAACCACCTGATACCATCCCTTTTTGAATCACCTATTCAACCATTCAGGTCCCCAACACTATCAATCTGAAGCTTCCACTCACCCCATCCAGACAGTTCTTCAGATTATCCCAAAAAAATCAGCTCTCTTCAAATTTCCCTCAGATTGGACCATACCGTCACAACACACATGACCTTGACCTTATTCAAACTTAATTTAACCATTAGAATTCTAGGACTTCACACCACACAAAGTCTACCATAGATCTGTACCACAGGTCACTCATCCAAATTGCAACTCCTTCTCTCCCTCTTCTCATTCTCTTCAACCCAGCACGCACACATTTCCACACCAACCCACTTATTCACCCCTTTCCTTCATCTTCTGCTTATCAAGTACAGCGAGCAAACAAATTTGCCCTCTTTCAAAATACATCCATCACCTCTCTCTCTCGCTCAACATTTCTCTCCCTATCTGACATTCCATGTTACCCATACCGATTAACAATTTCGCCGAAAATTAGACAGCGTCGTCTTACGGCTCATCCACCGACCATCTCCCGACAGGCACTTGCATCAGCATTTACCTAAGCAAGAGTATAAGGTGGTAGTGCAGCCAACCAATACACCGCCCCCTTAGCGGACTTCTACGCACGCAGGACATACGATGTGGCCAATTCTTTCTCTCCACGCGAACACATGGATATAATATATATATTATATATATATATATATACTATAATATATATACTATAGTAATATATATACTTATATACCGTTATATAATATACTAATTACTATATATATATATATATAACTATATCTAATATATATATATATATATATAATATCATATATAAAAATAATATATATATTATATATATATTATATATTATATATATATATATAACATATACTATATATATATATATATATATATATATATATATATATATATATATATATATATATATATATATTTGTTAGAACATCTCAATTTATACATTAATCCTTGCCTATTTATAGTTTTATCTTGTAATCGAGAATATAAATTATAATTTAAAAGGAAAAGATTTCTTGCTCAAAAATGTCAAACTTTTTAAATTGCTTTTCAATCATCCGGAAAGTTAAGATAGAAAATTCAATTCGATGAAGCACTAAAAATATTTACTTTAATTATTGAAGTGAGATTAATTTTGTTGTAGTTGAGATTCTTCAAGTTACTAAATATTGTTAATTTTTTTTTTTGTTGAAAATATATAAAATAAATGTTTTTTTTATTATTTATAAAACATTTTAAAAAAATCATCTGGTTTTGAAAGTTTTTAATTTTCTAAATCTTAAAAGATTGAGATATTACGTTATTTAAATATACTATAAATTTTTTTACTGAAATTTTTTACTTTTTTTTAAGTTAGCATGCAAATATATTTACTATATGTTGTTTCTAAGTCACATTCTCATAATGATAGCCTCTGTCATTTGGAGGTCGCTCATATCTTTTGAATTTTTTTTTAAAAAAAAAACTTTTTGGATTGATTCTCATATAGTAATAAAAAACCAATGTGGTTTTCTTTTCAAACTCTGCACAAGAAAAGTGGAAAGAAATCCTTCCTCACAGTTGCCGGGGGTGCGATGTCAATTTTTAAGGTCAAATTTTTTTTCAACAGTAATCTTTAACTTCACCTTAAAAATTCTTTTTCTTTATAAATTTCATTAACGAGTTTCCGAAGGGAAACACAAGAGGCAATACACGAAACTTTGGAGGAAAAAATAATAATTTCCTTTTGTTGTGGCTCTCGCATTAATTTATGACGATAAAGTTATGTTTTTTTTTAAATTTTTTTTCTCATTTTATTATTTTTTACCTTTCTTTCTTTCTTTCTTTCTTTCTTTAAGCATATTAGCATTTTCATTGAAAGTCATTTCATTTTTAGCCTAGATGTTACAAGCACAGTTAAACATACTGTAACTGAAGATCAACATTAAGTAGACATTATATTAATTGTGAACTATATAAGTAGTACTATCTAATATTGAGCCTATACTATTTCCATACATAGATAACATATTTATATATATCCCTGCTAAATAATATAATATTCAATATATCTATAGTATTATATATATATAGCTATATAACATACTTCATAGGTTGCAGTACCTTCTCTCTCAACACGTCCCCGCCCTCCTTAATCCTCGTTCACTCTTCTCCTCCTGCTTTGTGTGTTATATGTTATAGGAGTGATCATCTGAAGAATTTGTGTTAAGCGTAATTTTATTAACAATGTTGTTTGACGCAACCTCCTAGCTATAGGGCTGTATAACGAAAGTCGAAAGTGGAAAAAGAAATAAATAAATAAAATAATAATTATATTTGTAAATGAGGGAGAAACTGATACGAGGGTCTTTACCATATTTCTGAAACATAAGTGAAAGTTTTTCAAACTTTTAAAAGTAATTGCATTTGAATTACGATGAATTAATAATTATATAAGTAATTAATTATTATTTTCATTTTTCTCGATCCCTTTGCAATTTAAATATAGAGAATAAAGACGCTCAATAATTTACACGTATTTTACAACTCCAGTACTGTTTCTTTTAAGTCCAATCTTAAGCAACTTCGTTGACTACTTGAAGATTTTAAACAATTGTCTTCATTTCAAGAAAGTCATCCATTTTTTGTATGTACAAGAGATTCAGGTATAATAAATTCCAAATATTTAAATTTAAAATTAATTGTATCAAAGGAGTGAGAAGAGAAATTCGCTGCTTTTAGAACAACTTTTCAACTGATGAATATTGAAGCTTAATAAATAACAAATTAGATAAAAGAGAAATTCTACGTATCTCTAAAGGCTAATTTCCTTTTGCCATTAAGGCTTTTAAGCCTAATAACTCGATTTTCTTTATCATTTCAGTTATTTAGTGATTGAAATTTAAATCATTTTGAGTCAAAAAATAATTGAATTAAGATGCTTTTAGTTTTAGCCTCACCAACGTTAAAACTTTTTTTTTTTTTCATTACTGTACATGAACTGCTTTTACTCATCTTTGTGTTTTTTTATTGCGGGATGCCAAATATAAATTTCTCATTCTTTCCTCTTGAAAGTGTAAATAAATTGTCCACTCTTAATAATGATTAAAGATATAAGATAATTTATCTTTGGTACTCTTAATTAGATTATACCTCTAATTAAAAGTGCTAAAAATCAACATCACATCAAATAAGATTTTGAAATTAGACAATAAAATACTTCCGACTGTATTTAATTAAAGTTGAGATTTTGTATTAAAGGTAAAATGTTTCGAAGATGTCCACATAATGAAACTTAAATTTTAAAAAAAGATCTAACAATATGTCTTCTCTCATAGATTACTTATAAACTTAGTTTCATTTAGTATGTATACCACCTAATTTCGCATTAAAAAGTGTAACATTTTCATATAAGAGGCGTTAATAAAAATTTACATTTTTGAAAATTCTAAATACATACCAAATTAATTATTATTATTATTATTATTATTATTATTATTATTATTATTATTATTATTATATTATTTTATTATTAATATTATTATTATTATTATTTATGATTGTTCAATTATTAGTATTTATTATTAATTATTATTTATATATTATTATTATTATTATTATATTATTATTATTATTATTATTATTATTATTATTATTATTATTATTATTATTTTTCATAAAATTGCTATTTTATTGTTTACTTTTTGGTAAATTTATTTAAAATGACCAAAAATACAATTAACTTTTTAATTTTCCCTTCCATTTTTGAGTTGACCGTTGTTCTAGAAAAGTCATTTAATCATTGAATTAAAAACGAAGTTAGCGTTATTACAATCTATTACATGATTCATTTAATTAATTAGGGCAGGTCTAATATGGAGCCAACCCAGCCATCCCCATTCATAGACTCCCACCTAAAAATGAACATTAAAATCTTAATTCAGACAACATTCTGGGAAAAGAAGCAAACTGGTCTAATGCTTTATATTTCTGATATATTCTAAACGTATGTTTTCGGGTGACCCTCGTTCTTGTGTGCGTCCGTAGTAATTGTTTCAAAATTTTCCTTTTTCAAAAAAGTATGTTTTTGACATTTTTCGCTTCATCTTCCACAATTTTTTTTACAAATGATATCAAAATTAAAATATATTTAGATGGGTCTAACTACCTAGAGAAGTCACGAATAGCTTTTGATTTGTTTGAAATTGCCGCGCAGCAAATGGTGAATTCAAACAAATTTTTGTTTTAAAATGAAAAATTGCGATTTTTCTGCTCATGCTATTCGGATGAAATTTTCAGACCATATTGTCGGAGAATATTATTAATAATATAAATATATATATATATAATTATATATTATATATTATATACATATATATATATATATAATACTATAATAGCTATATATAGACTATATATATAAGTACTATATAATACCACCCATATCATATATCATACCTATTATATATATATATATATAATATATAACTACTAATTATATATATACTATAACTACGCCAAAAGTAAAGGCTAGTATATATACTACCAACTACTACCATATATCCAATATATAAAAATTTATATATATAATATATATAAATATATATTATATATATATACTATATATATCTTATCAATATAATATAGATAATATATATATATATATATTATACTAATTATTTTATAATAGTATTAATATTATATATATATATTATAACAATATATATGATATATATAAAATATATGCATAATAATACTTTATATATATATATATTATAATATATATGATATATAAACTAATATATATATATAATAATATATAATATAATAGTATATATGCAATTTGTACAAGCTTTACCTGTTATAGACGTAAGGTTGACGAGTTTTAATTTTGCGAAGTACCCCGTGAAATCGTACGAAATAATTTGCAATTTTGAAGTTTTATTGTGCATAGAAAGCATTTTTACATTTATTTGCTTAAAGTTTTAAAATATTTAGTACAATTAATAATACATAATAAATAATAATAAATAAATAATAATAATAATAATAATAATAATAATAATAATAATAATAATAAATTAATAATAATATATTATAATAATAGCCAAATCCTAATACGCAGGCAATAATATTTTTCGTATTTAATCTATATTTCATATCTCGTAATATGAATAGCTGGTATAAATGTTAATGGCTATTTTTATTCGTACTAGTAGAAGTTTAATGGGGTCTAACGAATGTTAGTCTTAATGTTGTGCATGTATAGATGTAATGATAAATTTTATATTGTGGCGCGATGTAAGCTTTAAAAGTACCCTGTTGATCTTCAAAAATCACACCGGAAAGAAAAAGAAAAGGTGTATGTTTCTTCTTGTCTTTGTTTTTTAGTTCTTTTCAAACTATTTTTCCTCTCTTCCTTTTTGTCTATATATATATATATAGTATAGTATATATATATATGTTATATATTCCTGATATATAATTGTTAGTCATATATATATATATACATATATATTATACAGGAGTTAAATTTATTATATATATTACATATATTATTATATATATATATTTATTATTATTATATATATAATTATATATATATAGAAGATATATATATATATATATATACATATATATATATATATATATATATATATTAGTTATATATATATATTTATATATATATCTCTGTAGATATATATATATATATATATATATATATATATATATGCTCTTTCTGTCATTTTGTAAAGAAAGTACATTCATACTTTGCTTCTCTTCCTCTTTCCCTCTTCTAGTATCTAAAGCTGAATATTTTACCTCTGATTCTCCACCTTAGACGATTCCGGAGCTGTCCCTACTCCCCCATCCCCCTCCAACTCAACTATGATTAATATTGTAATTTCTTCTAAATATGTTATTTTTGCTCTCTTCGAGCTTGTTATTAAGAAAGCTTACTGTTTTTATGGTATTCTTTCGATGGTTCTCTAAACTTGTGGTTTCGAACTTGCACCTTGCCTTGGCAAACTATTCTGCATCTGCCTTTCAACTTCGAACTTCCCTTCTTGCTGGAAACTTGCGTTCATTGAGCCTGTGCCTGAAAAAAGGGGACACCATCTGAACCCTTAAATTATCGTCCTGTAACTCTCTAACTTTTGTTCTTTCCAAAGTTTTCTAATATATCCTTAGAATGAAGATTTGGAAATTTGGAAATATCTCATTTTTTTCTAATATTATTTCTGATCGCTTGTATGGCTTTCGTAAGAAGCGCTCTACTAGTGATCTTTATTCTTTTCTTTCTGATTCTTGTAAGTCTTCCTTCGGTATATTTTTGCTGAATCTTTTGAATCTTTCTCTGTTGCGCTTGATATATCGCAAGCCTTCGATAGATTCTGGCACAAAGCTTTGATTTGTAACTTCTTTCTGTCAGTTTCTATCCTTTTCTTTATAACTTTCTCCGACTTCTTTTCCGGTCGTTCTGTAGAAGTTATTGAAGACGGGCCACCATCCATCCTTTAAATCTTATTAATAGGGTTCTATCCTATCCCAACTCTTTTTATCTACTTTTTCATTGATGACCTTTGCTCTGTTACTTCCTCACCTCTTATACACTGATATGATGACTACCCGCACCTTCAGTACTCCTTTCATTTTGAATGGCGTCCCTCCAACTAGTATATTAGCTCGCGCTAGAAAGGCAGCCTTGGAGAAACTTAACCTCTGATCTTTTTTGAATTTTAAATGGGGAGGGCTTTGATAAAGAGGTCGTTTTTAATGCCCCCCCCAAAAAAACTCATTTCCTTCATCTTTCTACTCGACATAATCTTCCAGACAACCCTAACATCTTTGAAAACACACAACTCTAACCTTCGCCTGTAGATAATATTTCTCTCTCTCTCTCTCTCTCTCTCTCTCTCTCTCTCTCTCTCTCTCTCTCTCTCTCTCTCTCTCTCTCTCTCTCTCTCTCTCTCTCTCTTAATTGGAATGATTATTTACCTTTTCTTCTTTTTAAACAAGCTTCTAAGAGTTTGGGTGTTCTGAGGCACCTTCAGAATTTCTTCACGCCACCTGGTCGCTTGCTCTTCACAGGTGTCGGTCGACCCTGTATGGGGTGGGGTGACTCACAATTGAGGTGATTCCACTCACACATCTCTCCTTGAAAAGGTGAAGTCTAGGTATTTTCGTCTTATTAACTCTCCTACTCTCACTAAATCTCTCTCCGATCTCTTTCTATCCGCTGTCGAAACTGTTGCTTCATTACTTTCTTTATTTTATCGCTATTACAATGGACACTGCTCTCCTGAACTTTCTAGTCGAGTACCTCCTCCTATAGATGGGCTTATAAGATCTGTCTTTTACACAGTCTCATCCTTTCTATATCCAACTCTTTACCCTAGACTTAACTGCTATGCTCAATCTTATACGTACTCCACTGGTAAAGTCTGGAACACACTTCCTTTATTTGTTTTCCCAACTACCTTTGATTTGCAAATTTTCAAATTTCACCAACTGGTGGAATTTGGTAGGATCTTCGACATCTGACATCGAATATATATATATATATATATATATATATATATATATATATATATATATATATATATATATATATATATATATATATATATATATATATATATATATATATATATATATATATATATATATATATATATATATATATATATATATATATATATATATATATATATATATATATATATATATATATATATATATATATATATATATATATATATATATATATATATATATATATATATATATATATATATATATATATATATATACAAAGTATAGCAGCAGGTATATATATATATATATATATATATATTTCTGAGGGTGAAATAGTGTAAAGTAGTCTTACAGAAATATGATAAAACTTTAATTTATCTAAGAAGGTAAAAATGAATTTGTTCACATACATATTTTCTTCCAGTTTGCTCTTATTATAGCAGGTGGCTAACCTTATGCATGCGTGCCAAACGTGGCGCATTGATGATTATAAGTGGCGCATTGTTACGGGCCTACTTTTGGGAGATGTTATATTTTTAACTGGGCTACGTCAGCCTATTTCTTACGAATTTATTTAATGAAAACTTAAAATTCATTTTATTTTCAGAAATTTGTTATATCTGGCAAGATATAAAGAAGTATGTGTTAAATAGCATTTTTTTTTTTTGTGCGTCGACTCTCATATTCATAATACTTTTTCTCCTCCAAATCTCATATTTGAAACATGATTTTAATTTACCTAATAAAACACCGTCAATGATCATCAGTTGAAATTTTTGTGTTTATCAGTGATAGTGAGGTAGTGTTCTCTCATATTTTTAAATTACTCTGATTTTTATTTTTCAAGTAGAGCTTATTAGAAATTAGTGCCGTATTTTTAAATCAAAGAATTCTAAAATATAATTAATAGAGAAATCATATATTCTGTGATTTCTTTATATATAAATATATATATATATATATATATATATATATATATATATAGATATATATAGTATATATATATATATATATATATATATATATATATATATATATATATATATATATATTATATATATATGGCGCATTTGAACTAGTCTGCGAAAAAATTTGGCGCATGGTATGCAAAAGGTTGGCCACCCCTGCTCTATAGCATTTGAAATTTAAAGATTAAAGATTTGTGCTACTAGAAGAGATGTATGGTAGAATGAGCAAATATTTGCAGGGTTACTGAGATGATATAGACTCGTGCTTAGGGTGAATGATGAAGTGAATGGCCAAAGTTTTTATGTCTGAGGTGATAGATAATAGGGGGAATGGACAAACCCAAATCGAAGTGACTTATTGAAAGAACCTATTAAAAATAGGAAAAAAAGTAGATTGATACAAAATAGGGAGAATATAGTATATTGGACATCTTTATTTGTGCGTGTGTGTAGTGATATTTTTTTTAAAACCAGTTTAAATATAATCCCAATAACATTTTGGAAAATAAGGAAAAATGTAGTAGTGTAAGTTGATTTTTATTGTAAGAGTTCTAAGCTAGAAACAGTTTAGGTTTTCTACTAGAGTTGTAGACGTAATTTGATGGCGGTAGAGTCAGAGTCGACAAAAATATATATATCGATTTAGGCTCTTACCTCTCCATATTTTTTGTTGATGCGTAGTAGGTTTCCAATGAAAGATCCTTGCAAAAGGAGTCCCGTTTCAATGAATAAATTTTGTACGTTTTGTTTCTCTCCTAAATTTCAACACCGATTTTATGGTTATATAAAATTTCTGAAATCTTTTGTGGTTTGTTTATTTAAGTTTTGTTGTTTCAAAAGGTTCTATTTCGAAAACTCTCAAACACCATTTTGAAGATCTACAATTTACCAATAATTAAATGAATTGGCTGATTTTATAAATTGTCTTTAATTTGGAAAGGAATAGGCACAAAATTGTTTTAAATCCTTTTAAATTGATTCTTTTCAGTATATTTTAATTTACTGCTGTGTACATTTTTCCTATTGTATTAATGCGGCTCTTTACATGTTTTATTCGTCCAATAAATGATATTTCGGTCGGTTCTTTGTAAATGACAGCGCATTAAAGAACGCGAATATTTAGAGCATCGTTTTTTTAAATTTTTTTAAAGAAATTTTTTATAAAAAAGCAAACAAGAAATACCTTTTTTTTCCTTTTGAAATTATTTGGAAGATAAACCTAAATTTTTTACTTGAACAGTTTTCTCTGTGGTAGATTTTTTTTGGTGGTATATTACTAGTTGGCACTCAATTGTCACTAAAAAGTAAAACAGAAACACACACAAAAAATGCTGGTAATTAAAGTTTTATAACTCGCTTAATAATATCTTTTGCTTTTTATTTCATACAGATTGGATAAAAATTAATGAAATTGCCCAAATTTCCCTAAAATTTCCATTGGGAATTCGTAACCTTCCTTGAAGGGCTATCTTGTCTTAGCACATTTTTTAGTAGTACTCTGTAAACATGTGATGATTGTTTACATTTTTGAGCATCAATACCTAGATAAATATGTATTGAGGCAAGTAATTAGCCCATATATATATATATATATATATATATATATATATATATATATATTTACATATATATAGAAAGAGAGATATATATATATATATATATATATATATATATATATATATATATATATATATATATATATATATATAAATAAACTTTTAATCACTGTTATATAATCTCTCCTAAAAATATTCAAAAATTAAATATCCAAAAGTACAAAATGGTTCCTCTTGTTGAAATTTCTGTTACATGTTTGCGCACCCATCCCCAGTCTCTGGGGAAGCAAAGTTGGAAGCCGATGATATATATATATATAGTATATATATATATATATATATATATGTATAGTTAGTTATATATAGTATATATATATATATATATATATATATATATATATATATATATATATATATATATATATAGTTGTTGGTTGTTATATATATATATATATAGATATATATATATATATATATATATATATATATATATATATATATATATATATATATATATATATATATATATATATATATATATATATATATATATATATATAGTGTGTGGGTGTGTAATTTGCATAGTTGATGTAAAAAGTAAATGGTAGCTCTTATATTACAGATGCTAATAGTATAAGGAAGAATTATCAATGCACATTTTTAGAGGTTTCTTGTTTTCTTGAATATTTAAAGTGGAGAAAATATTTTCTTTCTAATTAAGATATTGGTATGAAAGGGTTTTGTTTTAATTTAGATATTCTGTCAATCGATCTAACTTTTGTCAGAAATTACCAGGTCATATATATATATATATATATATATATATATATATGTTATATAAATATATATATATATATATATATATATATATATATATATATATATATATATATATATATATATATATAAATATATGCTTATGTATATATATACAAATTTTTAAATTGCATCGCAAAGTATATATATATATATATATATATATATATGAGTATATATATATATATATATATATATAGTATATATATATATATATATATATATATATTAGTGTAAGGTCTAACAGTACAGAAAATTGAAGAGGTAAAAGCTAACATGCTTTCATTGGAACAAATATCGTTTACAACTTTACATGCTCTCCTCGGAAGATTGGTTGAGTGTACAAGTGAAGAATCGTGGACCTTTGGTATTACAACTATGTACAATGTTACAAACTCCAAATAACAATACTTTGCAAACAAGTGATGCACTATTAAAATCAAGAGTATCACCGTGCGACTCAGCAGGAAGATATTTGTTGAAGGAAACACTAGTAAAAACCTCCTTAGTTTTTGATATATTGTTCCTTTTAGCCATAGTGTACTTTACATGTGTTTGAATGACACAATGAGTTTTACAGGTCTGGTATGTATATATGTTCAGTACCGCAGAATATCATGATATGTGTAAGTGTATCGTAAATTGGCCGTCATCGGGTGATTCATGTAGAAACTAAACGTTTTCTAGAATTAGTTATGCTAGATCTTTCCTATAACACTCGTAGAGTGGGTGGCGAGGTTGGTATCTTACTCAGGGTTGGGAAATTTTTTAATTATTTATATTTAAATATTTTATTATTTTCTTGATTTTTTAAAAAAAAATTTGCCACATTTTTTTCAAATTACTAATTAATTTTAATTATTACCTAATTATTAATAAGTATATTTCATCTATATGGTTTGAAATCACTTTTAATAAAAAAAATAAATAAAATAAAATTGGAGCATTCAGAACTATTGAACTTCTGGTAGGTCTAGTTAAATGTTTGCATTAGTTTTATAAGCTGTCATATTTTAATAATTACATCCATAAACTCGAAATTTATTTTTTATTAATCAATAGTCTACACTAAATAAATAAATTATAGAAAAGCAAATAGTAAATAGCTACCCCATTTGGCATTAATTTTAACTTAAATATAATGCCAAATGGTGTAGTTATTTATTATATGTTTTCTATAACTTTTATTTCATTAGTGTAGACCAGGGGTGGCCAACCTTTTGCATACCATACGCCAAATTTTTTTGCAGGCGAGTTCAGATGCGATATATATATATATATATATCATATAGCATATATATATATATATATATATATATATATATATATATATATATATATATATATATATATATATATATATATATATATATATATATATATATATATATATATATATTAAAAAATTGCTGAATATATGATTTCCTATTAATTATATTTTTAGAATTCTTTGCATATAAAATACGGCACTAATTTCTAATATTCTTACTTAATATTAGATTCGAAGATTTTAATGAAGAAGAGATATTAGAGAACACAACCTCACTTCACGGATAAACACAAAATTTCAACTGATGATCATTATTATGTTTTATTATGAATTTTTAAAATCATGTTTCAAATATGAGTTTTGACTGAAAATATATTGAATATGAGAATGACGCTACAAAAAATGCATAAACATTGATATTTGTTACATACTTTATATCTTGATAGATTTAACAAATTTCTTGGAAATAAATGAATTTTTAGTTTCATTAAATAAATTGTAAGAAATAGGCTGACGTAGCCTAGTTAAAATATTAAATCTCCCAAAAAGTAGCCCGTAATAATGCGCCACTTATAATCATCCAATGCGCCACTGCGTTTTTATGTGAACATGCGCCAAGGGTTACCACCTAATTAGGTAGACGGTGATTTGATAATAATAAATACATTTTGAGATTAAAAGCGTCAATTATTAAAATATGACAATCAGAAGACCAATGTAAACATTTAACAAGCCAGTGGTTTTCAAACTGGGTTGCACGACAACTACCAGGGGGTGCGCGACAATCGTGAAGAAAAACCTTTATTTTTTGCGCATTTTATATATATATATATATATATATATATATATATTGTATAATATATATATAAATATATATATATATATATATATATATATATATATATATATATATATATATATATATATATATTTTGTGAAATGATGGATTCTGGTATCTGTATTCTTGGGGTGCACCACTTAAAAAAGATTGGGAACCACTGAGCTAGCCTACCACATGTTCATCTTGGGATCTCTAATTTTATTTCTTTTCTTTATTAAAAGTGATTTTGATATATATTATAAAAACTTGAAATTTTTTTTTATATATATAAAAGATCAAGTAAAAATCAGTTGATTTAATTCATTTGATTTAATTCGTGTCAACCCTGGCTTTACTACATATTATTCCACGTTTTGAGGCCAATGCAATTATTATGCGAAATTTCTAAATTACTCGTAAACGATTAGCATATATGATTTTATAATTATATTTTTTCCATTCAAGATCAGTTATCACAGCCTCAAATTTCTGTACTGCTAACCCTTACAAACACAAACATATATATATATTATATATATATATATATATATATATATATATATATATATATATATATATATATATATATATATATATATATATATATATATATATATATATATATATATATATATATATATATATATATAACCACCGCTCACGGGGAGGGTCCTTTTCTAGGAGGAGGGTGGGAGAAAAGAAAGAAAATCCACCCAATCTCATGCCTAAAGTAATACCCTCAGGTGGGCGCAGACGTGGCCCTTAAAGAGAGGAAGATTGAATACAGCAGGAAAAACAGTTTGATGGCAAGGAGTTTCACAGAACAGATGTGGCTGGAAAGGAGGAGGCACCACAACGACCGAGCATTGAGTTTCCAATGCTCATACAATATTCATGTGAGAGCAAGACACCTCTTGTGCTACGAGGGTGACGCAATGATGTAAGAATGCGAGAGGTCAACTCCCTTGAGCACCTGCCATTGTAATAAAAATAGAAGAGAGAGTTCGTCAATGTCAAGGGCCAAGGGAGTTTTGAAGCAAGGAAAAAAGTTTATTAGCCTATTATGCTTAGTCTCGGCCCTTTTTTAAAGAAGCTTGCAACCGAAGCCCGCCAAATGGGAGAACAATACTTCATTCAAGTTCGGATAAGGCTCTTATATAACAGAGGTAACTGAGCAGAAGAAAAAAATCCTGCAATCTGAACAGAATCCCCAGCTTCTTTGAGGCCACCTTTGAAGCGTTGTGATATGAGATTTCTAAGACCATTTGATTTTTATGTCAGTCCACCAATGTTTATGTTGCTCAGGCGAGACGTCAGAGCGATCGAAAGAGATAGAAAGGTTGGATGGTGTTTTTGAGAAGATGTGAAGTTTTTTTTTTTTAAAGAGTT
>JABUQX010011644.1:0-20000 GCA_015478945.1 Trachelipus rathkii | reverse complement strand
TATATATTATATTATATTCGAGTGTTTTATTTGAAAAAGCAGAAAAATAATGAAATAAATGTTTGAAATTCTTGTAGTTTTCTGGATACAAGACTGTAGGCTATTGCATCGTAATGATTTGGGTTTTATCTTCTCCTACTTTGAGTGTTCATCAGTATCCAAAACTTTAGTACAAAACACTTAGAAGCACTATTAACAAAGATAAAACTGAGACTTCCTTTACCTGTCACCGTATACAGATGCAACACACAGTCTTGCACGAGATTTCACTTACGACTATAAAACGACAAATATATATCAACTAAGATATTCCTATCCAAACACACTCGCTTGATATTTGAACAAAGGTGTATGTGGTTTGGAGATCTGATCGCGGGGCCTATTTACGTTGCGAAAGACTCTTGTCGTGATCCAAGTAAGCGTGGACAATTTCCGTTCACACTCCATAGGCTAATTCATTGTCGTGTGATTGCTCTTCAGTCACAGTTACCTGTAAAAAAAGTATAATATCGTTATAAACGCCATATTTTTGATACTTACATTTGCATTAACAAAAAATAGCGACCCCAAGGAAAACTAGTTTTTAATGAAATCTGTTGTTTTCTTGTATATACTCGTAAACACGGTTGCTCACACCACAACGGCATCTATCCATAATAACTCCTCCGCGTGAAACCCCCTCCCTATTCTTCTGCTACAAAATCCTTAAAACCACAATCGACCGATAATAAGAACCTTTCTGATTCAAAACTGCTTAGCTGCCTCATAATCATCAAATAGACACTTAAATGTTAAATCGACAATCGTTCCTGTGTTACGCTTTGCGCACACCGGTTTTTCCTTTTGTGTCTCATCTAATGTGGATCTACGTATGAGAATAAAAACTATTTAGCTGAAAAAAAAATAAAAAATGGCAATCATCCGATTCAATTAGCCTTTCTTAAACAACTGTCAGCCTATATTAGATCGCTTCTTTCTTTTCTTTTTTTTTTATGCTACTATTAGATTTATAATTTCTGTTTATTTCTACGTAGATATATATTATCATTATATATATATATATATATATATATATATATATTATATAGATATATAATATTATATATAATATATATACTATCATATATATATAATCTAATATATATATACTACCCTATATATATATATATATATTTTATAATATATAATATTCTATATACTTAATAATAATAATTAATAATAGTAAAAAAAATAATAATAATATTAATAATAAAATTTATTATTATTATATATTATTATTCATTATCCCAATAATATGGCACCACAACCCACAAGTTTGAGAAACGCTGCTCTAGTTGGTTAAACGAAAGTATCTCCAAGTTGCATAAACTTTAGGTTAATTTGGCAAAAAAATAAAATTTTCCGATTATGTAACCTGTTGATTTTTTTTTTTTTGGGGGGGGATAGAAAATATGTCTGAACTCGCCCAAAAGTGCTATTGTAAACGCATATCGACGAAGTTAAAACAAAACAAAAACATTTTCAAGGATTATAACAGGAAATTTCTCGTTCGCCTGATTGAATCTAGGGTAACTAAGATTGCTTTTTGTCCTTTCCATAATCTAGATCAAAATTACCCTCCCAAACTTTCAATAAACGTCTACAAGAGTATAAAAAAATTTTTTAGTAAGATTTTGAATAAAATGTTAATAATTAGATTAGCTGTATAAATTAAAATAATATGTATTTCAAAAAAAAAAACAACAACAACAAAAAAAAAGATACTTCAAGATTTGAATTTTATTTCATTTTTGAGGAATTTTTCAGCAATATTACTGATCTCTGCCATACATAAGATGTTTGTGATATTGATAATATAATGAGAGTGAAGATGCGCGTGTGAAAAATCGAGGCAAGAATATTGGTTGGAGTAAACTTCATGCGTATTTTTCAAAAGAATATTTACATAAGCTGACAAATTTGAGCTTGAGAACCCCATCGCTAAAGCGTTTATCCAGCATAGTAAGTTTGACCCATTTGGTAATCGTCGTTAAATCATCTTTTTTTTAACGTTGCAGTCGATTAATTTCACAAATAAACCTCTTTAACTCTAAATGGCAGAGTTTATACTGATAAAACAAAATTGATAAAACCTGATGGTAAGATATTTTATTTCTAAACTTCTCTGAAGATTGTCAAGAATGAAGTTGGAGAGATAGCCTTTTCGAGCCATACGTGTTTTCTTATTTTTAAGTGTTAAAGGTTCATTATTGTTATTTCAGACGTTTTGCTTATTATCTATTTTTTACAGAAAAATCTGTACGTCTTCAAATTATTTTAATGAAATCTATATCATCCACTCAACGTTATTAAATTAAAGTTTGTTTGTTCTTAGCAGATTTTCTTTTCCATAAATACTACTTCTCCAGCCTTAAGATTTCTTTTCGTCTCGAAACAAAAAATAATGAATTCATAATTTCTATCAAAATGTTTATGGAAAATAATAACTATTTTACTTTTATTAAAGAAAAGTGTTTATCATGTGATATAATTTGAAACGTTTCATACCTAAGCGCAGAACATAACTAACAAAATGTAAGGTAATAGAGACGATATTATTTCGCAATTTACTATTGGGTTAATTTTCATAATCTCAAGATAGGAGATATACATATTATATATATATATATCTATATATATAGATATATATATATATATATTATTTGTATTATATATATGACTAAATAGAATATAAAGTAATATATACTATATATATACAGATATATTATTATATATTACCCCGACTAACACCTAATATCTAATATATATATATATACTATATAATATAAATATATATATATATATATAATATATATATATATATTATATTATATATATATATATATATATATATATATATATATACTGAGTGTGTATATAATATCATATATAATATAATTATATAAACATAGGTATAAATATTAACGCTACATGTAAATAAATATAGTATAGTATAATAAATAATATTAATATATATATGTGTGTTATATTATATTAATAATATATATTATATATAATATATATATATATATATTAATATAGTAATATTATATAGATTTATGCACTAATCCTTTAAAAGGAAGTTACATAAAGTGGAATAATATCGAAAATCGCAAAACTCTGCTCGTGCAGCCCATCAGTGTCACGTGTTAGCAAAACCCCAATAGAAATATCGCGAAAGTTTCCCACAAGTTGCTTTTTTATCCATGTTAAATGTTTTAAAATTTTTTTTATATATATTTTTAAGGCTCAGCCGAGAAGGGACAGAGAGAGGAGCGAAGTACCCCCCCCCGTCTCCCCCTGCTGATGCCAAGAGACCCTGACTTTTTCCTTCCATCTTTCTTCGTACCTCTGGGTATTCCTTTAGTTAAAAAAAAAAAAGCACTATGCCTTGAAATAATCGAAAAAAAAAATTGATTACATTGTTAGTTCGATATATATCGTAACTACCGTTTAAAAGGACAATTCCTATATAAGATACTAATATATTATATAGTAATAAATATATATATATTATAGGTATATATATATATATATACTATATATAATATAATATATTATAATATAGTATATATATATACTATATATATATATATAGTATACAGTATATATACGATATATATATACATATATATACTATAGTATATATATCTATATATATTATATTATATAATAATAATATATATATAATATATTATATATATATATACTAATATATATATATGTATATATATAAATCAGATCATTAAACTGGAATCTGATTACAGTCAAGTGTAACATAAAAAATTCTTCCCAATTTCTTCAAATTTTTGACCAACGCTGAGTTTAATTAACCCTTTCCTAAAATTCATAATGTCAAGATTTAACCCACCATTCATTAATTATTCATCAGTTTATAATATATATACTATATAAATATAGTATAGTATAATATATAATATATATATATATATAAAATAATATATAATATATATAATATTATATAATAGTATATATATATATATATATATATTATATATATATATATATATATATATATTATATATATTATAATATAATATAGCCTAATATATTAGGGTAATAGTATATATATATACTATATATATAATAATAAATATATATAATATAATATATATAGTATATATATATTATATATCTATATATAGTATTATATAGAAAGGCTTAGATCATTTTGTTTTCAAAAAATGGACATTTTACAAATAGTCTTTTCTGTCATTAATGTCCCAAATCTTTAGTGAAATATGTGTGTAAATAATTGGTGATGAGCATACTAAATTTAGCTACAAAAGTTATAAGAAAAACATTCTTTAAATCCAAAGAAAACGAAAAAAAAAAAAAAAAAAAAAAAAAAAATCTGAGATACAGGATGAAGAATTATGTTCCTTCCCTCGTGCACTTAAAGGTAATTTTGAATATCAACGTTTCGATTGTTATATATTCAGTACCTTTGGAAGGATAATTTATATAAATAGTATAATATAATATATTAATATATTATAATATATATATATAATATATATATATATAACATATAATATATATATATACATATATATATTAATGAAAGAGTGCATAGTTGAATGGTGTGTTTTATGTGCCAAAAAGAATAGGTATTTGGATGAGGTCATGATAAGGAGGAGGTAATGGGTAGATTGAAAAGTTGAAGAAGGTAAATCTGCCGGTATAGATTAAATTACTGGTGAAATGATCAAGATGGAGGTGAGATGGTGATAGATTGGATTTGAGTTGTGAACAAAAGCGTTTATGAGGGTATAGTTCCGATGGATTGAAGAGAGCAGAATGTATCCTTATTTAAGGTTAAAGGATAAGTGGCTTAAACTGTAGAATTTATACGGGAATTAGTTATTGAGTGTTGTGGGGAAAGATATATGCTGGTTTGGTCGAAAGATAGCGTCGGTGACTGAGACTGATTCTGCTCAGCGATACCAGAACAAGGGACGTTTAAAGTTGCTTAGATAAATGTGATAAAGTCTACATTGAACAAATGATTGAGAAATAAGGGAGAAAATAAATTGTAATTTAAGTTTTATGATTTGCAACAGGCGTGTAGGATAAGATTAATAAGGAAGCTCTTTAATGGCAGTGGTTAGTGATATATGTGTTGGTGGTAGGCTTCATCTGATGGAATCAAAATTATGTATGCCGATAGTGAAAAGCTTGGTAAGAATTAATGGAGTTTGAAATGAATTGTTTAATATTAATAGCGGTTGAGGCAGGATGTGTTATGTTCCCTTACTATTCAATTTGTATATGGGATGGTGTATGAAAGAATTAGAAGTGGATGGCAGGGGAGTGTTAGAATGATGACAGGAAGAGAGTGGAGGGTGCCATACCCATTATATGCGAATGATTTGGTATTGTGAAGAATCTGAAATAGAAGTTTGAAAGGATTGGTAGAGTATTGCAGAGGTTTAAAAGAGGTTTAAAGAAAACGAAATAAGATAAGGTTGTGTGTGAAGTGAGGACAGTCCTCGATGTAAAGTTATATGTGAGCAGCTGGAACAATGTCCGAGTTTAAATACTGTAGGATAATATGTTGGATAAATGCGAAACGATTGACGCAGGGGTGTAGTAGAAATGGAATGTAGGAATGCTGAAGCAATATATCGTTGGGAGTAAAACTAAGTCTGAGCCCTAGGGTCTCTCGTACAAGTTGTGTTTACCTGTTTTAATTATAGTAGTGAAAACATGGTCTGGAATTAAAGTTATGAGATCTAAAGTACAATCTTAAATTAGCGGGGTTAGGCCGTTGAAAGAATTATAAAATGACAGGAATGAACCGATGTAGGGATTGTGTGTGTGAAAGAAAGTAAACGGAAGAAAAAATGAAAGTACTTGAGAGTTTTCATTGAAGGATGATGATAGTCGGTTGGTTGCAGAGTATAGTGATGAGTGTGCTTGAATTTGACTACTGAGAGACTGAAGAAAAAGTAGAATTGAGTCAGTAAAGAAAATATAAGAAGGAAAGAATTGTGAGTTTGACAGAGACTCGAGAAGAAAGGTGCATAAAGGAATGCGTTTGTGAGGAGTATGTTTGCCCACCTGGTCAAGATAACTCTGCCATTGACATGGGTGTATGCCATATGTGAGTCCGTCGTGGATCCTGAAACTCTATGCTGTTTTTTTTACATTAACCCCTTAATAAAGGCTGGTTCTTTCTTTTCGACTGTCGTCACATGCATTCTCTGACTAGTTCTTGTTTCAAGGCATGCTTAAGCACTTTACCCCAGTCTTAGGAGAAGAAGGTGGGTGTAGATATATATATGTATATATAATATATATATATATAATTATATAATAATATATATATATATATATATATATATATTATATATATACTATATTATATATAAAAATAAATAATTATACGGATATACTATATATATATAATATATATATATATATATACTATATATTATATATTATATAGTATATGTGAGTATATATAATATATATATATATATATATATATATATATATATATACTATATTATAAATATATATATATCTTATATATATAATATTGGTTGCGGATCGGAGTCGGAGTCGGAGTCTGTGGAGTCGGAGTCGTGAGTCGTGCAATTTTACCCGGGCAGTCGAGTCGGAGTTGGATCGAAAACCGGTAAGTGGCAGTCGAAGTCGGATCGGAGTCGAAGATCCGTGTAAGTGGAGTCGGAGTCGAGTCGAAATTCAAAATTTTATAGAACTATTATAAATTATTTATATTATTATATATTATTATTGAGGTATTATTATTATTATTATATTATTATTATTATTATTATTATATTATTATTGATTATTATTATTATTAATTATATTATTATTATAAAAGTCTTGATTTCATTGATCAGGTTCTATGTATTATAGTAATTGCAAGAATTATAAATTTCCTTAAAAATAATCTTTAGAGTAATGTAAGAGGAAAAAAAAGATAATTTTACATAGATTCCGTACACCCGTTTCGCTCTATACTGAGACCATCTTCAGAGGATTAATTCTTATAAGCACATGTAGCGTTAAATTAGACATAATAAGTAAATATCACCAACATTTACTTATTGAGCTCTGACTAGATAAATACATAAAAATTTATGTTAATGTCTTGTCTGCGTTTTTGTGTAGAAGGCTCTCCGCAATTTAAGTTTCTTGCACTTCACACTATCCGTTATAATATTGTGAATTGTTTAGAAATATTACTAATAGTTCATTGACCATGTGCGTATTGAAATGTTCAAAGATTTGCGGAGCTGTAGAAATGCATATGCCCTGTCCGGACAAATCTATTCTCGGTGTAACAATATATTGGTATAATATCCGACCTCAAAGCTAAATAATTATAATCAAGCATCAAGATTTCTAAAGTCCAATCTCAATGGCCTTGTTCAAAGTCATCCACAAATTCAAATATAAAATTATTAAAATAAACTCAAAGTATTCAAGTATAATTCCGAATTCCGATTTCAAAACAAGTCAAAATACCCTGGCTATCAAACGTATGTGCTTCAATTCAACTAAAATATTTCGACCATCAAAGCATTTAAATGTTCAAACTCAAAATAAAAGTCCAGGTTAGGAAAAAGTTTGGTTCCCAAAATCAAAGTATTGTTAATATAAATCAGTTAATATTGTGTGATCAACAGCTAATTAAAATTTACTTAACCGGCAAAAATTTCTCATCAAAATTTTCCAAGTGAAACATAGGGTTTATCTCGTTTTAAACTAAAATTGTTTTACAATAGATTTTTTTTAAAAAAGGTGTGAATAGGATCCACAGTTCATATTCAGACCATAATCAGTGGGTTTGACATGTATATGCCTGTAGATAATGAGCCTCAGAATTAACATTTGATTTTGATGTCTAAAAAAACAAATAGCATTATTAACCCAAGTTTCGTATATGAATTTTAAGCATGTCGTCGACATACCTTATGTAAAATACGGGGTTAAAGTTGTTTGTTTCACGAAGGATTAATTTCATGTACATGTAGTCCTTTCTCCGTTGAATTTGCCAATATACTGTACAGTTTTTAGGTCTTTTGTATTTAAAATATGTTTTTTTAAAATAAACGGTGTTTAGGTACAACAAATTACTCAAAGTACACCATTAATTTCTTATAGTGGGCTGGTGGGATTAGGTTATTGTGTACACACTTCTTAATTATTATGTCAATCGTATCAAGAACGGGTACATTTATGAACGATGTAAATCAACTGTAACGAAAAAATTAGTGGATTCATGTTTTCAGTTTAATAATAAGATAATGTTCATTATTTATTTAACTATGAAAGATTTTATTAAGATATGTCAGCCATAATACTGTTCAGATATTGGGCAATTCGTGTGTAACCGTTCATCAGCACATAGATATTTACAGTCTCAAAGGTGAATTTTCTGAGTTTGTGTATTTAGCAAATTCCATAGGTATATAATATATAGTATGATATATATAATATATATATAATAGTATATATATATATATATATAGATATTAGTATATATAAATATTAATATATAAAGTGAGTGTAATAGAATATATATATATTATATATATAGCCTGTAATTTAGATATATATAATGATAGTGGTATCTATAAGTTATATATAACTATACATACGATATACTAATATATATATATTATATATATAATAATATATAATATATATAACAATCAACCAACCTCATATAGGCTACTATATACTATATATATATATACTATAATATATATATATATATATAATATATATATATATAATATATATATATATATCCTAAATTAAAAAATCCAATTTCTTTGAAAATTTTTCAGAAATTCTTTTGTTTTTTATTTCATAAGGATTCTGTTAATGCTATTATATTATTATTATTGATTATTATTATTATTATTATTATTATATTATTATTATAATATTATTATAATAAGAACTATTATTATTATATTATTTTTATATGTATTATTATTATTATTATTATTTATTAATTATTATTATTATAAATTCATTATATATATATTATTATAAACTATTATTATTATTATTATTATTATTGAAACTGAAAGTAGTTAAACTGTTAAATTTATAATGGCAGTTTATAATAAAAATTAAAAAAAATGCATGTAAAATTACGTTATACATTTGTTCCCGAAACTGAAATATTTTGTTTGTCATGTGTTGAGCCTACATCCTTATGTCTTTACTGTACTTTACCGTATAGCATGGAGATTAGAATCATTGGAAAAGTGGTATATTTTTTTATTCTCAAAAGCAAAGCGAAAAAAAAATGTTGAAACAAAAAAATGTTTTTACTGTAACTCTGTAAGCACAGGTTCTCAGATCTAAATATTGAATTGGACTGCTGGAGTCGGAGTCGGATCGAGAGTCGAACAATTTTTGTTTAAGTGGAGTCGAGTCGGAGTCGAAAATTTTGTCTTAAAGTGGAGTCGGCAGTCGAGTCGAAAAATTTTTGTTTTAAGTCGATCGGCTAGTCGAGCGAAAATCCAAATTGAATTTAAGGATTCGGAGTCGAGTCGAAAAATTTATTTTACGACTCCGCAACCCTGATATATATATATATATATATATATTACTATTACAATATATATATATCTATATATTATATATAAATAATATATATACCGCTATATAATATATATATATATATAGTATATATATAACTATTAATATTATATATAATATATATATATATAATATATTATAGTATTATATATATTATATATATTAATATCTATTATAATACTATATAAATACTATATAACTATTATAATATATATATTACTATATATATAATAATATATATATTACTATATAATATCTGATGAGAGTGAGTGAGTATATATATATAATAATAAATAATATATACCGGTATGGTATAATTTACCTTCATATATACTAATATATATAATGTGATTTTTTCCCGCATATTGAAAAGGTTGAGTATTTATATTATTATTATTTATTATATTATATTAAATTATAATATTATATTATTAAATATAATTATATATTATTATTATTATTTATAATATTATACTAATTATTATTATATTAATAATTATTATTATCACTATTATTATTATGAACATTAACGTTAATATATATATATGTATTATTAAATTATTAATTATAAATATTTATTATTATAATTATTTAATTTTAATAATAATAATAAATTAATAATAATTATTATTATATTTAATTCTGATTATATTTTATTAATTATTTTTATTATATCAATTAATTATTATATATATAATTTATTATAATATATATATCTAATATATTATTATTATTTTAAACTCAGTGTCAATACTAATAAGATAATTATTAATTATATTTAATTCTAATATTAATTATAATTATATATTAGTATTATTACTATGATATTTGTTACGAATGTATTAATATATTATCTATTTACAGATTTAAGTTTTATATTTTTTATTATTATGTAAAATATGATTGTCTGCTATTAATATTATATTATTATTAACCTTATATATTATTATTTTATATGATATTATTATTATATTCAGCACTGCATTTAGATTATCATTCTTATAGTAATTTATCATTATTTATCTTTTTATCTATTATACTGAAATTTATTATATTAATTATATTAAATATTATATATATTTGTATAAATTTAGCACAAATAATATAATATATTTCTATTATATTATATTATATTATTATATTTATTGTAATATTGTTATTATTTAATTATTATTATTTAAATATTATCAATATTACTATCTATTAATTATTTAATTATTATTATTTATTAATTATATGACTTTGAATTTTCGTCAAAATAGTGATTTAACATTTATACGTCTATTTATAAATATTGTAAAATAATTTTATAGTGATGGGGTACTTTTATAAATATGAATCATTTTAAATCTCTGACTATGATTTTATTCAGTTATTACTAATTAATAATTAATAATAATATTTGTAAAATAATAGGAATAATAATAATAAATAATAATAATAATAATAATAATAATAATGAAATTTATTATTATTATTATTATTATTATTATATTATTATTATTATTATATATTATTATATTATATTATCACTATATTTTTATTAATTATTATTATATTATCATTAATTAAATTATTATTATTATTATATATTATTATTATTATTATTATTATTATTTAATTATTTCCAAATATTACTTTTATTTGTAAATTAATTGTGTTGGATAGCAATCGTCACTTAGTGTAAAAAAAAGATTATTATTATTATTATTATTTTATTATTTTATTTATTTATTTATTTATTTATTCTTCTTCTTCATCTTCTTCCCACTGTTTTATTATTATTTTAATATAAATGTAATAGTATAAAAACTTTCAGATTGTCATTATTGATTATTTATCAGTTATTATTATTTATAATTCATTATTATATATTATATATTATTATATTATAAATATTAGAATATATTATGTATGTATATATGTTTCCATTTTATTATTTAATTATTTATTATGTGATACTATCAATAAATAATGAGTCCACCACAATATATTATTTCCATTATAGTAAAATATTATTATTATTATTATTTATGTTATTACTATATTATTAACAAAGTATATAATCGATCTTTACTAACTCTCCTCAGAGCCTACCCCGATTATGTTTTACCCGTATAAACCTACACCGTGTAATTTTTTCCAATGATTTCTTTTGCGATATCTATAATTGTCTTCCTATATATTCTTGTGCTTCTTGTTTTAATTTTGTAGCAAACTCTCTTTGTCATTTTATGACGTAATTGTTAAGCTTGTGTATTGACGATCACTTTATGATTTATAAATTCTAAAAAACTACATCTCTATTTATTTGAAAAGTTTAGTTTGATTTAATATACATATTAAATTTTTGTAAACTTTACCAAATATTTCCTAACATAACTAATATCAACTTATTATCATATCAATCCAGAAAAATTATGTTACTTAATATTCTTATATACTATAAATCATTAGAATAGAGGTAATTTATAGCTTTCATTCTTGGATAGTTTTATACGAAAATGTTTCATAAATTCGGTTATTAAGATCATATGTCTTTAGTCCTTTTTCTTATACATACGTTTTTAGCTTTGTGTTGGTTCCAAAGACCTTAATTGCCTGGTACTACTAAGTACTACTCACTTGGGAAAAAACCATGTGCTTTTAACCTATTTTAGCTGTTTAATTTTTTTCAAAATCGCGATCAGTTTCAGCAATGATGCGCTATATTATTATTATTATTATATTATATTATATATTATTATTAATTATTATTATTATTGTATTATTATTATTTTATTATTGTTGGCATTTGTTATATATCATTAATATTATTATTAATTGACAAGCTGAGCTTCTAAATGGATACTGAAATACACATGTGCAATTATATTGTTTTATAACCTATCGTTGGTAAAAATTTTTTATTTATTTTTTTTCTTTTATAACTCGATAAACGATAAGAAATGTATTAAAATATATGGCTTACGCCAAAAAATACTTGTATGGAAAGAAATATTTAATAAATATATGTCATTTTAGATTTGATCATAAATATATACATTACATCCTATCATATATTTTCATAATGTAGATCATGCAACAGTTGAATGCATAGCGTCAATGAGCAAATATATATATATATACGTATAGGTAATAATACATAAAAATTATATAATATTAATAATAATATAGTTATATATATATATTAATTACTATATCAGTACTTTAATGTAATAATTTATAAACATTATCTTCTAGAACAGTATATTTAAACATGAAGTAATATATTCTCATCTCAGATAAATTATTTACGATATTATAAATGAAATAAAAAATTTATTTTAATATAATCTTTATACTTACTCACTAATGTTTTTGACTCGCATGGTCAATCTTGCCTATCTCTAAATTATTTCTTCCATATCTCTAAATAATTGCTCAACAATTCGATCCTTTAAATTTTTTTTCCTATACTTTTCACGAATCCCTTTCAAACAATTTACCTCTACGATTAAATAATATTTATTTTAAAATTTTTAAATTTTTTATGAGATGTTTATTCGTTTGTGTATAACATTAAATAGATAATTTAATATTTTTTCCAACCCAACCGTGAAGATGGATTGCGCAATTGATCATTTTAAAAAACAGATGTACGTTTATACTTCAATTGAAAAACTCTATACTAGTGCCAGGATGTAGTGTATAATAAGGTACGATCACGATTCCACACACTAGTAAATATACTTAACTTATAATTTTTTTAGTACAACTAAAATATAATACTAATATTATTAAAATATATATATAATAACTATATATATTATATATATACGTATAATAATAGTTAAATTATAATATATACATACATATAATATAATTAATATAAATATAATGTTTCACCGCTAGGCTAGGACAGTTTGAACTTATCCGTCTATCTAGAGCCTACCATTGAAGAAGATAAACTAGATAAATTGTTTAATCTCTCTGCACCTCTCATTCTCTCAATATCTCTCTCTCTCCTCTCCTCTTACTCTCTACTCTCTTCTCTGGAGAAGGTCTCAAAATCTCAAAATATATATTCTGTATTTTTGAATATTTATGAAATTGGACGAGTTAGATGTGTTTTATTTATATTATTTATTCTATCAATCCAGCGATTTGACCTCTGGGAAAGATAATGTGTTCCTGTTTCAAACTGGATATGGAAGGCCAGGTAAAATGATTGGAAATGTAGAAGATATTCCTAAATAATAGTTGTGTAACTCGTAAAATTCCATTTACTCTAATAACCATAATTTCATTTCCAACATGACTAAACAAATGAATATAAAATCATTAAAATAAATTTTAACTATTGAAAAAAAATTTCTACCTTTTTCCAGGAAAATTAAAAAAAAAATCCTTTAAAGATTATTTTTTTTCCTTTTCGGTAATCCTTAAAGAAGCATAATAATTATAACAATTTTTCAATTTAAACAATTTTTCGGGATTAACTATTAAATTTATAAAGCTCCAATTTTTGCTATTTAATAATTAAAAAAAAAAGATTTTTATCATAATTTGTTAGTTGCAACAATTTAATCCTATTTAAAATATTGTAAAATGAATATTAATGACTAAAAAAATATTAAATTTATCATAATTTTAAGATTCCCAAGTTGTGGTGCAAAAATTTAAACATCAGCTTTCTATAGATACAATTACACAATCTAATAACTAAAACTAAACCCAATGAACCAGTACAGATATATTATATATATATACCTTATATATGAAACATAAAATTATACATCTATCTCATGAACATAACCATATAATAAAACATATTCTGAATGCAACAAAACTGGGATCCACCACCGTTTGAAAAATTAGAACTATCAAGAATCTCAAGTCCTTGCGAAAGAAAAAATACAAACAATTAAACTTAGTATAACAATAAGTCACGTATGATATTGATCGTAATATTATCTCTCATTCTTATCAATTACTCTAGCTTTATAAATTATTTATATGTACACTCTTTTTTTCATAACTATATATATATTCGTTAACAACAAATTACTAATACCAAGTAAATTCTCCAATAAAAATTACAGTTCACCCTAGAACAATCCAACAACATAACTCTTCCTTTCCTAGATACACTACCACATATCCCTTAAATAAGACATATATATAACACAACACAACAATATGCAACAATAGAACTATAACATAATATTATAGATAATACATTATAAACCATCAACTATCATAATACCATAGACCGCACTAAACATTGCAATATAAACAACATACGCAAACATAACAATCATAATACAAACTATATACCATAACATCTCAAGCATCAGAACATAACATATACATTCAATAACTAACACAACCTCAAATATTAAAATATACCGCAATAACATTATATAACCATATATATAATAAACATATATTCAAATAACTATAGGCCTACAAATATAAGTATTTTCTACATGCATGTTTTATGTAGAATAAAAAAAATTGTTTAAGCTTTTCCGTTTCTTTATAATGAATATTTTATAAAAATTTGGTGTGCAATACACTAATATAAAGATATTCATAGAGAAATAAATTTTATTAATTATTAATTACATTTCCTTTTTATATTTTATTTTATTTTTTAATTCATCATTTTCAATTCCTACTTATTCAAATGTAATTATAATAGTTAAATACTAGTTTGGTAATTATAGTTTTATTATTTTAAATTTAATTTGAAATAATATTAAATTTTCAATTCTATTTTTTCAATTTTAATTATTTTTTTAATTATTTTCCCAAAACATTTAATTTAAAAGCAGTGATAATTTGTTACCTCTGATGTCTATGGAGGAGAGGGAAGATATTTTTTTTATTTACCGTACTTGAATCCCTGTGGGAGGAATATCAGTTTAGCTGTGAAGCTCTTATTTACGTATTATTTCATTGCAACCTGCAATGTTTCCATCCCTATGCTCACAAAAGGCTAACAGGTTAATATATATATATAGTATATATATATATATATAGTATATATATTTTCCGGTCAATTTAAAGTAGAGTACACAAGTAACCCAATCTGCCTATTACCATATTATTCCCATATAATAGGTAATCTTAGATAATATTATTATTTTAATATATATATTTCAAATAAATTTTTAAATATTAAATTTAAATTAAAAGATTATTATTACCTAAATACTTTAATGTTTCCAGAGAGATTTAATTGATTTAATTTCAAATTATACTATAATATTATATTAATACTAATTAAATAATATATTAACTTAAAATATATATATGAAATTATAAATATATGAATGATGTTTTAATATAATTAGATTTCTTTCTAATAGCATTCAGATGAGTGTCATTCAGTCTTGAATTATATTTTAAATAATTTATTCTAAAATGTTAATAATATACATATCCTCATTCATAATAAAAATTGCTTAAAATATGATAAATATATATATATACCTTATATATATATATTAACATGTTTATAAGATTTGATTTTAAGATGTCATAATTAAATATTAGTTAAATATTAATCAATTCTATAAACTAAGTACAAAAACATCAATTTTTCATGATTAATAACGTCCCTAAGCCATGAATATATAGTATCATGTACAATGAAGATATCACAGAATAGACAAAATAATAAAAAACAAATATATACCCGGAGTGAGATAAATGTAACCATAATTCAAATGTAGCAAATGGCTAACACATCTGTGTTTGTTATCGCATTAAGCCCAAAGATGAAAACTGTCAACCCTAGATAAACCCTCGTTGCTTCATCTGTTTAACTATTATGATAATAATAATATGTCCCCTTTTAAAATAGAGCCTTAATATATAGCCATGCCTGTCATCAGTATTGCTAATTATCAATTAAAACATAATAAAAGCATATAATAATACACCCTAAAACCGAAACAACAACAATAACGGTGTCAATATGGAACAAAGTATAATTGCCGTGGCTGAACCCCCTCCCCTCACCTCTCCGGCGCCCCGATTAGGCACACTCTACCACTAGAAACGTGTAATATTAAATATATAACAATTCACTACCGAATTCTAGTATGATTCTGTTTGTAAAAAGACATAATAACCGTAGGCCCGAGAAAGAGAGAGGCACAGTATAAAGGCCACCCCAACTAGAGAGTCCAACTCATACTCACCGAGTGCCCACTACTCTACTTCGTAATAATCTCTCATGTACTCTCTGGCTATTCCCTAAATAAATAAAATCATATGTGATTAAAATCTAATCTCATTATTCATTAAATTACAATAATTGTCGTAATTGTGCAGATAAAGATTAACTATTCAATTCATATACATTACTTGTGAAATAATATAAAAAATAAAGACTAATATAATTCCACTTATTCTTATTACTCCACTATATAATCTTAGACCTATAGGCTAATGAAGCTTAACCTCCCGGCTCGTTATATAGCCTGTACTAATAATATATTTATATATAATATTAATATAATTTATAAACTTTAATATATATTAGATTTTATTTAATTATACTACATTATATATATTAAGAGTAAAGTATATAATATATATAAAATAAATTATTAAATATAATTTATAATATATATAAATTAATATTATATATATACTAAACTTAATTATAATAAATTAAATACAGTAATATAATTTATATAATATTATCTAATATAATATGAGTGAGTACATGTGTGCGTGAGCAGTTAATAAAACATTATATTCACAAATTAGCCTGTATATTGTATCTGAATGCAAATAGTCAAAAATTTATAATAGTTCTCAAATTTGAATCAATTTCATTTTTTATTACAGTCATAAATTGTTTGTAGTTTTTTAGTGTATTTTTGTTGATTTGGTCTTAATAGTGTAGTGTTTGAGTGCACTGTCGTTGTTATTTAATATTGATTTTTATATACATTAATTAGATGACATTAATGAGTTTATATAAATGTTCAAATCCTAATAATTTATCCAATTGGTCACTTATATATTGTCATTATAAGCTTTGCTTAAGTAGCCATTATATAATATATATATACATATATATATACTAAATAAATATATATATAGTTTTTTAAACAATTTTATTTACATATTCCATACTTTTAAATTCTTTTTACAAGACTAAGTATTCAAAGCGTATCCGTAGATCTAGCTCGTCATAACGCACACAAAACATGCACAAGAAATAGTGAGAGAGAGACGAGGTCCCAGGAGTGTCGCAACTAGGCGAGGTGGGAGGATTTGAGAGCTATTATCCTAGGGTTGCTTCGTCTTGCTCGGAACGTTAATTAAATATCGAGTCAACCCCTTCTCTTGAGGATTAGGTATGCGTGCCCTAGCGTAGGGTGTCTATCTATACAATAATATGGTATAAATAGTATAATAATATTAAAATATAAAATATATAGTATACTATATATATATATATACATATATACTAGAGTTCAGAATATAAGATAGTAATAATAGATATATATATATATAGGTCACGTTTGTCAGTTGTGGAAAGTGCAGAACGTATGTGTTGAGTGCCTCGCTGATAGTTTGATAGTTTATAATTATTTTATTTAATTTGTCATATTTTTTGAAATTTGTGTATAGCTGATGTATTTATATGTATTTGATTATAACTGAAAAGAGAGAAGAAGAGAAGACTAGTGTGTTGTGTATGTTTTCCAATCTTGTCTTTGTTTTAACTAAATGTTTTTATTGAATCATAGCAGTTGTATTGACTTATTAATTCAGTGGAAAGTGTCACGTGGACAGTGTGAGTTTTTAAAGATTAGAGTTCTAGTTTTAATTTTTTTTTTTTTTTTTCCTTTCTTTGTCGTTATTTATTTTTAGCTAGGGTAAACTGGGGAACGGGTTACGTAAGTTTGAGATTTATTTTGTTCTTTTTTTTACTTATATATATATATAAAATGGATTTTATATTAATTTTAGGAATATCACTTTTTTAACTGTTAGGTTTATACCGCATATAACAATTCTCATTCCCGATTGTCCTTATTAAATATTTTTTCCTTTTCTTGTCGTTTTTTTTGTGGGGTATGCGAATTTTTAGCTAGGGTGTTTAAACTGGTAAGGTTACGAGTGTGAGTTTATTTTTTATTTATTCTATACAAAATCTGATTTTTAATTAATTTTAGCACAATTATTAAACTTTTAACTTAGGTTTTAGCGTTGATGAATTTTATTGGATATTTTTCCTTTGTTTTGCTTTTATTCGTGTTGTATGTTTCTTGTGTGTCATCGTAGCTTGTGTTGCGTTGTAGCGTTTTCGTGTGTGTGTCTCTCTGAGAGACTTCGCTTACATCCGCCTGCAGGTTGTGTGAGATTTGGCAGAATTGGCAGATGCGCTTTCTATAGATCTTCACCAACATTGACTGGCTTAAAGTTTCCAACTCGGCTTCCGTTGCAAACCAACCTCTCAACTCTAGCCCAAATCTTTGCTCTATGTCTGAGCTCCAGGATGGCTAGAATTCATCCCTCTAACTCGATATACTGTACCAACTATAACTATTCATAATTTTCCGTCCTAAGCGTGTGTATTGTGCCAATGTAAGCCATTAACACTCCTGGTTTAACACATCTTCGTGAAAATCTCGATTCACCTAATTGTGCGAGTTCTGTGGTGCTTAAATCTTTTCTTCCTTTTCTACACAATAATCTTGTTGTTTCTGCTTACTTTTCTCCTAAAATGAACAGATTTTCCACGCCGTTTTTGAATTGAATATCCTATTAACTACTTATTCTCCACAGACTGTTGATATCTTCTCATCCAAAATACTGACCGGTCCTCTTCTACGGCGGATTTCCTCAAATATGTCACAAACAGACTATATGGCTTGGATCCTCTCATATCTCGATTTAGCGTGGGTGATCGAGTAGGCCGCACATTCATTTCAGGCATTTTCTTAACGTTCTGCAGAACTCATGTGCATACTAATTATAAGACACACCAACACACATTCCGATCGTTTCCTAATCCAATTTCTTAACAACTTGAACCTATGCTTCTTCCTTTCACCATATCCTTTCCTCTCAATAAATTACACAACCTCCTCGCTCCTCTTTCCATTTGTACATTCTGACCACACACCTTATATCCTTCTCTATAAATTTCAATTACCGTTCTCTCCCCAACCACTCCATCCTCCCGTGTCGTTCTTTCGGCACTGTTATGATCGGGACGGATTGCGGCCTTTTGCAGCGCTCGCTTTCTGAACGTCACTATAAATGCGAAAATGAACCCTGCTTTGTACTCCGGTGAACACGCCCTCTCCGGCTTTTTGACCGATAGA
>JABUQX010011643.1:37500-47094 GCA_015478945.1 Trachelipus rathkii | reverse complement strand
TTAAAATTTAGGTTTAGCGTACGAATAAATTTTCCTCATTACTCTTTTGGTTTTGTCTATTTGTTCTGTCTGTTTTTTTGTGTATTGCGGTGCGTTGTGCGTGTGCGTGTGCGTTGCGTGTGCGGGTGCGTGTGCGTGTGCGTGTGCGTATGCGTGTGCGTATGCGTGTATGATAGCAGATTTGCACGGGCGTGGCTTTCTTTTGACTTGCCAACATCAATGGCTTCACGCTAACTCTGCATCCATGAATACACTTCTCTAACTCTAAAAACCTAATTTATGCTCTGTCGGAGACCCAAATGGCTAAGAATCATCCTTCAACTCGTTAGATATACCAACTATAGACTTATTATAATTTCCGTTGAATGCTGGAGTATGTGCTATGAAATATAAACATTCCATAACACGTCTCGAGAATTCGAATCTCCTAACTTCGATGTTCGGTGGCTTAAATTTCTTCCTTCTACTACAATATTATTTTGCTTTTGCTACTGTTCTCCTAACAGAACGGATTTCATGCCTTTTTGATTACCTTACTACTTCTCACGAGACTGTTGTATCTTTTCATCCAAATCTGAGGTCCTTCATTTAGGGGATTTCAATGTACACAAAACTGAAATTGTTGGGTCCTCTCGTACTGATTAGTTGGGAGGAAGCCGATCATTCAGTATTCTCAACATCGGAGCAACATTAAATAACCTACACACATTCCGGATCGTCCCAACTGATTCTTGAACACACTTCTATGTTTCACCACTAGTCTTCTCTCTATAAATACACCACCTTCGCTCCTTTCGGTAAATCTAACAACCTTATATCACTTAATTTAAATACTTTTTCTCTCCAACATCTACCATCCTGCCCTAATGCGGTTTTCTGCCCACTTTATCGGGCCGATTGGGCATTGCGTTGGCTTCTACGCCTAACTATAATTAAGTGACTGCTTTGACTCTTAAGACGCTTCACATTCTGCCGATAAGTGGGAACTGAAATTGTTAATGGGATGAGCAGGTCATTCCTTCTTCGACTAAAATCATTTTCCCCTCAAAATCCATGGTTCGATCTGCTTTTCCCGGCCATTCAGGCTAGAAAACAATGCTTATCGGGTGCTGGAAAAATTCTCTTCTCCTATCACTCTTGCGCTAATTTTCATTCAGCAGAAATCTTGCAGGGATACTCTCGACGAGCAAGCGGACTTTCATTAAACGAAAATGCGTTGACCTCCTTGGTCTCCTACTGACAAATCTCTTTGGCCACCTTGCCAAAAACAATCTCTAACAACTTCTGAAAATCATCCTTTCCTCCTCTTATTCGCTCTGATGATTCTGTTGTGAAATACTCCACTGAAAAGGCCAATCTCTTGGCCTCCTATTTTCCTCTAATTCAGCCCTGGACGATTCTGGTATTCCCTCTTCCTCCTCCTCTCCTTCAGTGTCCTATGCCTTACCTGTCATTTCATTGATCGGTGCGTATGAGCTCCTGAAACCTATTGAACGTTAGGAAGCAGGTGGCCCGGATGCATTCCTCTCCGAGTTTTGAGGAAGTGTTGCTTCCGTGCTGACCCCACGCCTCGTTCAACTATAATCTCTAGCCTCAATCTAGCACTTTCCCTCAGTGTTGGAAGCGCGCATATGACCAATTCCGAAAAAAAGATGCTGCTCTGATCCTTCTAAACTATCGCGCTATAGCTCTTCACTTGTATTCTTTCTAAGATCTTTGAAACCTTTCTCAACTCGCACTTCTTAGATCATCTGGAATCTCTTTCCCTTCTTTCTGATTAACAGTACCTGCTTCGTGCTCAATTACTGGCGATATACTTTCCTATTTAACAGATTTATGTTTTCCGCCCTTAGGAACTACGGGGAGACTTGGTGGTGGCGCTTGACATATCCAAAGCATTTGACCAGTATGGCAAGCGTCACTGCTCCCCAAGCTCCCCTCCTTTGGGTTTCCTTTCTCTCTTTGCTTACTTATTGTCAAGCTTTTCTTCAAATCGCTCAATGTGGCTGTTGTTGAGGGGCGGAACTTCTCTTTTCTGTCAATAGTGGTGTTCCTCAGTGTTTGTTTTATCTCCTACTTTATTCCTGCTTTCATCAATGATCTTCTCACCTGCACATGTAACTCTATCCACTCATTAGTCGAATGATTTGACCCTTCATTCTTCAACTCATAATCAATTCTGCTCCCTCTTTTACTTCTGGAATTCTCTTCTTAATCTTTCCGATTCTGATTCTCGCTGATCTGGATAGAAGTTCCGGGTGGCGTCTCAAGCTTGTGAAATCTAATTCTTTAAAACCCAACTGTCTACAAATCTCTCTTCTAAGACACTAACTTTTTATCTCTTTCGACGGTTCTCTCGTCTCTTCCTGTTGACAATATAAACATCCTTGTTGGCCTAACATAAACAAAAAAAGTTTTGAAAACCTCAAATCACATGGTTGCTAGGTGGCCTCAAAGAAAACTGGGAGTTCTGTTAGAGTGCGAGACTTTTTCCCTCTTCTCAGTTACTCCACCTAAACAAAGGTTCTCATCCGCCCTTGTATGAGTACTGCCTCTCATATCTGTGGGGCGGGGCTCTGGTTTCATCAGCTTTTGAATAGGGTCGAGTCCAAGGCCAAAAGACTTAATAAACGTCCTGTACTTTCTAGTTCACTGACCCTTTATATTTGCGGCGCGATGTTGTGCTTTATCCCTTTTCTATAGGTACTGTAGAGCAAATTGCTCGAGGGAACTATCCACTCGCATACCACCACCTTTACGACGCCTTCGGTAGCTCAAGGGGGCCTGTGTCGGCACAGAGTTGTGAGTTGATGTTAGTAAACTCCAGACTGTTGTTTCACTGCGTGCTTCTTCTTTCCTGCCAACCTCTGTTCGTGGAAATCTTTCCATCATCTGGTTTCCTACTCAATTTAATTTCCCTCACTTTAAAGCCTGCGTCTGTGTCATCTGCGTAATTTGCGTAGATGGATTTTGAGCGTTCAAACACCCATCCTTTAATAGGTCTCGCCCGTGACGGCGGTGACAACTGTAAAAAAAAAAATAAATAAAAGGTTCTAATAAGGAATTCCTTAAGCTAGCTGAAACCCCACAAGAATGGCACCTCGACGGTGAACACTTCTAGAATGCATTAAAAAAAAAAAAAGACAGAGAAGTGAAAGCGCCTTATCTGCAACCCCTGGCAAAAGCACTGATAGTCGATGGTGGCTTTTCAGCAAAGAAACCTACTGAAGATGAGGATTTGGATATGTTAGAACTTGATAAGTTCATGGCGAAATTTCATTGACATCTCTTTCACCTTCAAAGGAATCACACCAGGGAACCTCATCGTAAAAACTGAAGAGACAGTCATCAAGGAGCAAATATAATTCAAATTTGCAGTCTGTTGAAGAGAGATGAGGCTCTACGAAAACATGAGATGGTGCCTACAAAAGAGAATCCTTTCATGCGGGCATGAAATGGGCCAAGGTTTCATTATTATCAGTGCTTGCAGGCAAAAAATTATCAGCACCTCCTCATCAGGCGAGAGAGAGCGTATTTATAGTGTAGGTTAGAATGTAAACACCCCAAAAAGAACAGTCTCTCGCCAGACAGATACTAGTGAAAGCTAATGTTTTGGCATCACAATTTGTGAATTTGGGGAATTTGAGTAATTTGAATGATATCTACTTAAAGGAGTATTTTTATTATGTCAGTTTGAGTAATAGCGTTTTTTTATTTTACTTTTCGGCTATTAATTGAGGTCTCCTTCTGTCATTATTTTTATTCTTATATTTAGCTAGTAAAGAATCTTCTTGTAAATTTTATCATGTTAAAACAGAAAAGCTAGTAGCTAACTTTGTTAATACTACTTGAAAATAAAAAAAAATTATTTTTTAATTCAACACATGCATAAAAAAGTATTATATTTATATTTTTAATTATTTCCTTAAGTATTTTTTTAATATAAAATAAATATACTTGGGCACAACCAAATATGAAATATAAAGACTAAGTATTATTTGTACAGAATGCAATCTTGAGTTGCCAAGCAGGCACAAATGTTCTATCTTATAAGTGTAATTATTATATTAATTAAAGTATCGGGATCGGTATCGGTATCGGCACCTGAAAAAATAGAGTATCGTATCGGTTATCGATATCGGCCTCTTTTCTGGTACGGTACATCCCTAATATATATATATATATATTATATATAAAGTAAATATATATTAATATATATATATATATATATATATATATATATATATATATATATATATATATATATATATATATATATATATATATATATATATAATATATTAGGGATAAATGGTTTAGAGCGACAACTATCATCATCCATATCTCAAAAACTACAATAGCACAGGGAAAAGAATACATGCGAATGCTGGTCCAATTTTAGGGCGGAAAATGTAAAAAAAAAAAAAAAAAAAAAAAAAAAAAAAAAAAAAAATATATAAAAAAATAAAAAAATACAATAGCAAAAAAGAAAAAATATTTTTGGAATCCTGGTAAAAATTTAGATAGGAATGTAAAAAAATAAAAAAATAAAAAATATTATTGCTAATAATTATAGTAATATGATTAGAGAGCCTATTTAGAGACCTTTTATTGGTTACTCGTTAAAATAAATAGACTTTCTATTAAATTTTGCTTTTTTTTTTTTCTAAAGAATACCCCAAGGGTATACCGCACCGATGGCAGGAGTCGGGGTCTCTCGGCCTTCCGGGGAACTACGGGGTAGGACTAATTCCCCCCCTCCGGGGAGGGGCTCCGGAACCCCCGCTCTTGGTATTTGGGTGTCGCGGGGTTCCTCCGCCCCTCGCCTACGGGTATGGAAAACGTCCCCCCCTGTGTTCCCCGTCGGCTCGGGCCCCCTACATTGCCATGTAATACCTTTACAAAAATAATATATATATATATTATGTCCCCTGCTCCTAAAAAAAAAAATAGCCAATATTTATTTTATTTATTTATTTATTTATTTTTTTACATTTTCCTAACTAAAATTTTACAAGGATTCCAAAAATGTATTCCTTTTCGCTGTAGCTATTGTAGTTTTTGAGATATGATTTTTTTTTTTTTTTTTTTTTTTTTTTTTTTTAGTTTTCCGCAATAAAATTTTGCCAGGATTCCAACAAGTATTCCTTTTCTCCTGTAGCTATTGTAGTTTTTGAGATATGGATCGATGATAGTTGTCGCTCTAAACCAAATATCACATATATATAGATATATATTATATATATATATTTTATATATAATGTTCTATAATGCATATATGATATAAGAATTATATATAATATATATAATATAATATATATATATTATATATAATATATATATATATATAATATATTATATAATATATTAATATTATATATTATTTTATTATTATATATATATATTAGTATATATATATATATTATATATATATATATATATATATATATATAATATATATATATATATATATATATATATCCTCACAGTTAAGAAAATTTCTCATTAATATTACGAAGTTTAGGAGGGGTATGGAGTTTGAAACCCAACCTACCATAGGTTTAACTGGCTTTAACAGTACTTGTAGTGTTACACGTATTTTAATCTAAAATGCAATCTTTGAACCTTAGTCACAGTAATTCCCCTCTGCGGATGTTTCACAACTGCCGAAAAGCCAAACATTATTGTGCAAATAGATTATTGGTGAAGTAACAAAGATGAAAACGATTAGTCTTTCATTCACAAGAATTGTTTACATTGATTTATTATATAAATAATTCTTTATATTCAATTATTAAAAATAATTCCCTTCAATTAATAATAAAACAGAGCTTGTTTATAGATCATTATTCTTAATTGTATATTGCGTTTGAAATATTGCATTGCTGACATTTGCGTCACCAAACATAAAGAATTTTGTGCAACCTGAGTGAAAAATGTTCATCATCATCAATATTATTATTATTATTATTATTATTATTATTATTATTATTATTATTATTATTATTATTATTATTATTATTATTATTATTATTATTATTATTATTATTATTATTATTAGTAGTATAGTAGTAGTAATAGTGGTGTAGTAGTATTATTTATTAATAAATATTTTATTATTTTTGTTTATTATTTTTATTATTTTTTATTATTATTATTATTATTATTATTATTATTTATTATTATTATTATGTATTATTATATTATAATTATGTTGTGGTATTGTTATCTTTGTGGATGTTCACAATCATACTTGGTCAAGGACTATTAGGAATTAATTATATTATCAATTTGTAAAAGGTATGTTTTTACAGGGCGTGTAAAATGTAGAAATTGGTATCTTGATGCGCTGAAAAGTATTTTTTCTGTACACAGATTTTGAAATTGTGGTTTTTAACTTCTC
Source organism: Trachelipus rathkii (assembly GCA_015478945.1). Lineage (NCBI taxonomy): Eukaryota > Metazoa > Arthropoda > Malacostraca > Isopoda > Trachelipodidae > Trachelipus > Trachelipus rathkii. The sequence continues at coordinate 40,691 of JABUQX010011643.1, read as the reverse complement.
TCTTTATTAAATATCATGAAATGCCAATGAGCTTAACGCGTTTTCAACTTTATAGAAAGCGATATTAGGATGTACTGTATGATGTCGCTGCAAAATGGGCATGTATAGAAAATTATTATGTTTAACATGTAACACCTGATAGGAAGGAGGATCGGATATAAATAAAAGGTAATTTTCCGATTAGGTGTTATACTGTTATGCAGAGGTCAACTAGTGTTGAGTAAGTCATCTAGTATGCATCTTCAGTATTGCAAAGGTCGGGCAGCCTCACTTGGATCGGTGGAAGGTCTTAGAAATAATGAAATAGGAAACGTGTATGATTGGTTAGTAGTGGAGATGTTGAGAACCGACGAACAATTTCATTAACAAATCATCGAAGTAATTAGTTCCTGACAAGGGGCAGGTGAGTTGTTCAATCGAGGGGGAGGAGTTAGGGGAAACAAACGACAGATTAGCAGAGCACACGTTTATATACCACACACGTGTGTGTCTAATTACGTACATGAGGTGCTTCCATCATATACGCTTTTACATTATATAAGCTCATGACGTTATATTTTTGTTACTTATTATATGATATATATATATATATATTCTTATATATATATATATTATATATATTAAATTATATATTATATATAATAATAATATAATATATTATATATATAATATAATATTATATTGTATATATATATAATATTATATGTATATATATATATTTATATATTATAATTATGATATATATATATATATATATATATAATTATATAGTATATAATATTATATATATAAAATTATATATATATAAAATATATATATATTATATATATAATATATATATAATATTATATAATATAAATATTATATATATATAATATATATATATTATATATATATAATATATTATATATATAATATATATAATATATAAATATATAAAATTATATACTATATATTAATATATATAGTTATATATAAATTATTAATTATTACCGGTGATATATGTAAGAGAGGGGAGGAGGTGAAGGCAGTGGATTCCTGCGTTTATCTAGGTGGTTGTTTTAACAGAGAGGGAGGATGTGAGGAGAATTGACTAGAAGAATGGGAAAAATATGGACAAGCTATGAAGGCACTGTACCCATTATGAAGGACAGAAACGTTGGAATGGATGTTAAAAAGGTAATCTTCGAAGTATACTGAACCCGACGCTGCTGTACGGTAGCTCGAAACGTGACTACTAACGAGAAGAAAGGAGAGCAGTTAATACAAGCGGCGGAAAGTGAAGCTCATTGAGAATAATGACGTGCGAAGAAGGCAGTCTGGAGAGATGCAGCCGGATGCGATGCCGAATAGATTATTTATGGAGTGGACTCCGGAAGAAGAAGGACCGAGGGGTAGACCGAAGAAGAGATGGACCGAATCGGTGAAGGATTCTCTAAAAAGATGCCAGCTGCAGACAATGAGATGCGTGAAGAGAAAGAGGGGATTTTGTGGTCCAGGAAAGGGATGTGGAGAAATAGACCTAGCGCGACTGACTAAAGTATGAAAATCCTTTGGAGAGGCAAGTAATAATATTATATATATATATATATATTATATAATATATATAATTATATTATATAATATATATTATATATAATTTATATATATATATATATTATATATATATATATTATATATAATATATAGTATATATATGTATATATTATTTCAATTTAGTTTGGGTTTAAATAAGAAGCGCGAGAACTTGTGCATATACACTGAGGTTAGAATGTTCTCTAACTCGAATATGAACCAGGAACCTTTGATTTCAAATCCACGACCTTAGCCACCCGACCGGTCAAGCTTTCCCCTTGGATTCTCAAATGTTAATCTGTGTTTGTCCATCATCTATCGAGTGTGACGTAGGTTGTCTTATTATTTATTATTATATGATTATTATTATAATTTTATTATTTTATTATTATTATTATTATTATTATTATTATTATTATTATTATTATTATTATTATTATTATTATTATTATTATTATTATTATTATTATTATTATTATTAAATTTATATTTTATTATTATATTTACATATATATTATTTTATTATATATATATATATATATATATATATATATATATATATATTATTGTGTATATATATATATATATATATATATATATATATTATATATATATATATATATATATATATATTAAGGAGATGGGACAGGGTTGGAACCTTTAATTTTTTTTACTAATTTATAATAATAGTCTTTTGATCTGATACTACTACTACTACTACTACTACTACTACTACTACTACTACTACTACTACTACTACTATCACACCACGAGTCGATTCAGATCATTATGGATCCGTAGAGCTGGTGGAGCCGTAGCCGAATTCGAGAAGTCGGATCCAGAGCGGGAGTGGACTCTATTAAAATAGTACCTAGTTGCATTCACTGTGCCATAAAGTTTTTTATAGTGTGTTGCACATCACATTGACACGAACAGCAAGGAACATATAACGCCTCTGAAAATTTTCGACATCCTAAACACTTCTAAAACTTTTCTTCATTGCTTTTGTACCATCATATCGTTGTCAAATCAGAAAGTCTTATTTATTTAAGCCTTCGCAGTATTGCCTCCGAAAAGAGATTCTTTATTGCTTTCAACAGCACTTAACCTAAGAAATCTTCATGACCACAAATATGTTTCCTCATTTCATTAATATTATTACTTTTTGCCTTCGTGGCGTTAAGGGAGCGAAAGGGTGTACCCGGCAACTATTCACTCTCGAAACATTTCCAATATGCTACCACTCTGACGTACACGACCTGGTACTTGGAGATAGTTGTGTATAGCCAGATGAGATTATGGCGTAATTTACCGTAAACCATAAGAGCTTTGGCTTTGCTCACCTTTCAACTATGATTTTGGTAAAAATACTTTCATTTTATAAGAAGAAATGTTACACTCATTCTCAAATAATGTATAGTTAAATGATAAATAATGGTGTCTAAAGGGATTAATTTACCTTAAAAGATAATATCAATACAAATAATGGAGGAGAGGTGGGGTGCACCTCTGGAATTATTATACAAGTTTTAAGTATTAATTATGTTGTGTTACCCTCCCTTTGCCCAATTCAGAGACCTTAGATCGTTTAAACTATATGAAAATACAGTCTTATG
>JABUQX010011643.1:0-30000 GCA_015478945.1 Trachelipus rathkii | reverse complement strand
TATCATCATTTACTCTTCCATTACGTACTACATTGCTGTCTCTATAATTAGTGACGGTAACCATGGGCGTCGTCACAGTAAGAGCGTCCCTTTGTGCGTTTACTTTATGCCCACCATGAATTTTCGATCCAACGTCCTCGTTCCGGTGGTTGTTATAATGTTTTACGATATATAATATATATATATATATATATATATATATATATATGAAGATATATATATATATATGTTATATATATATATATATATATATATATATATATATATATTATATATATTGCATATATATATATATATATATATATATATATATATATATATATATATATATAATATATATTATATATATATATATATATGTATTAATATATATATAATATATATATATATATATATATATATATATATATATATATATATATATATATTATATTATATATATATATATAAATATATATATATATATATATATATATATATATATATATATTATATATTTATATATATATATATATATATATATATAGTATATATATATTATATATATATATATATATATATATATATATATATATATATATATATATATATATATGTTATTATATATATATAATGACTTATATGGTGAAGGCTAGTTGCAATCGTCATTTTCTTCTACATTTCTCTCTTTGCCGATACGAGTCTCTACCCCATTTTATATGTATCTTTTAATTTGTGATAAGGACTGTAAAGGTTATTCTTAAGTGTTTTTTTGAAATGTTGATGTACATAAATTCTGATTTGCGTTCAGTCAGATTCTAATGCTTTGTTGAGTGTTTAAGGCTTGGATAGCATTGAATTGTCACCCGTGACGTGCCACACTCTACATCCAGCACCGGTGACTAAAAAGTTATAGTTCAATTTCATCATATCATGGATATTAGGAGATTCCTTGGTATGTCTTTAAATATTAATAAAATTTTGTGTATTTACTTCTTAAAAGTAGGAATTTTGTAACACATGATCTTACTCGTCCATATGAGGTTAGTTTCATTTTTAAAAATCTATTTTTTATTAAAACACAGGAATTAGTGGTTTTCAACGTAGTTTGCTATACTTTTAATTTTTTCTGTTAACATCTTTGAATGTTAGTAAAATTATTAGCCTATGACCATATGTGGCAGAGCTATTGATATACATATATATATATATATATACATATATATATATATATATATATATATATTATATATGGTATATATGCTATATGAGTATATATATAAAAGATATATATAGATAAAAATAAGATATATATATATATATATATATATATATATATATATATATATATATATATATATATATATATATATATATATATATATATATATATATATATATATAGTATATAGTAATATTATATCGTTTTTTATTGAAAAGGAAGAACTCAGATAAAATTGGAAATGGTAGCGTGAAAACGAAGATATCAATAATTCAAATCCAGAGACTATAAGAGGCAATCCTCCTACTGAAAATATTATTTCTACGATGAAGAACCCACACCAGCCCAGCCACCTCGACGAGTCATGATATGGGTCCGATTTCGGGAGCTAGCGCTCTCAGTAGATGGCAAACAATGAAAAAATTATTGGCCAGTAGATACGTTGGGACATCTGCTTCCGGTGATTTAACTTATAAAATTAAACAGTTACTGTTATTGCTGATCCATCTAAGACCTATAATTTCGGGAAGATGTTACTCACCAGATGAAATTCAATTATGGAATGATTACATATATTCACCTTAAGTCCCACATAATTCAGGCGCTAAAGTGGCTATTTCTTGCAAGTTTTGTATTTATTTCCACCCAAATAATTATACGTTGACATTCATCTATGATTCGACTGAGAAAAAGAACAGTTTATTGAAAGACTGTTTGATTCCACCAGACCTATAATTTTTGGAAGATGCTACCCACTAAGAGGAAATTCAATTATGAATGGTTGGTATTATATTCACCTGGCTGAATATACCCAGTATGCCTCAAAGGTGGACATTTGCGTTTGTATTTATTTCCTGTCATAAAGTTCGTTCAGAGGTCCAGTCTTAATGTTAACCTTCACCGGGGCTTAGCAAAGATGTTCATGTGGTTTGTAAGGGACATACAAAATACAGAGTGGCATAAAACTGCTATTGAAGCTGTAAGATTGTTCCTACAGGACGTGCCAGACATCCAAATTAATCAGCATTCTAAGAAAATCATAGAAGAAAATAAAAAATATTATCCTCAATACTTCATGTGTGACATTTTCTGGTACGCACGATTTGTGGTAAGCATCATGATGAGGGAGTGTTGTAAGATTTGTGCTGCTTACGAATAGATGCCGAGATCAGTCATTGAAAGTTTATTTAAAAGGGAAAAATGCCACACACTAACTGTCTGATGGAATTCAGAAATGAACTATTTCTATGTGGTACTACTAAAAAGTGAAAGCATCAAAGCTATTACAGAAAGAAACGTATTTATAACTTACTAGTGATGAACCGCTGATATTTGAAAGCAACAATTAGTGTTGCGCTATTTCGGACAAAGAGTCCGATGAAGTTTCAAAGAGGAATTTATTGGCTTTGTAGAATTGAAAGCGCTTGAAAAACCATTGTGAAAGCCATTGACGATTTTGTCACGACCGAAGAATTGGATCCCGAGAAATGCGTGTGCTTGGGTTTCTGATGGCTGCCCTATGATGTCTTGCAAAGAAGGAGGTGTCCAAGCAATATTGAGGAAAAAGCATAAAGCATTGTTCTTCATGTTACACAAACAAAATCTAGTAGAAAATGATTTGAACACAACAATGCAAATTCAGAATATTTGTGGAACTATAGCGATTATTACGTTTTTCGCAGCCTGGTCTTGGTGAAGAAAATAAGGCCAAACATCTCGCAAAGCCTATGCCACCAGATGGTCTAAACAATATGCAGCAGATTTGAGTGTTTGGCGACACTTTGTACCAATGATGCAAGAATAGGCAATCCTTTCATTGAAAAAAAGAAAAGCGCTTTTCATGTGTTATCCAGCCACAAGTCGTTGTCGTCCATCATGGCTAGCGATATTGATCGCAAAGACTTGATGTTAGAGCTAGTTGTAAAATGCCTCCAAATCTAAGACCTTGGAGAATGCCCAAAACCCGCGAAAAATATTCAACATATTGCAAATGTTATATTTCATCTTTAAGGTGAAGAAAAATCATTGATGAAGTGTTAAAAGAAGCTAAAATCGCCGAGCAACTGGGATTTGATCTGAATATACCATTGATTTTGTAAAGTAAGCGGTACCGCAGCAAACTATCCTTGCGCAAATAAAACCCACGGAGTTCTATGAAGATCCTACAACCCGTATCTGATTTATAACTCTTCTTTTGGAATTGCTGGTTTCTACTGAAAATAACTGTTTATGCATTTGATTATATCTATATCCTTTCCACAGCTATGCTACCTGGCAATAATCGATGAGTTAAAGGAAAAGACAGCTTCATTTCTTATAGTTTTTACCACTTAGAAGGCATAGAAGAGCTAGAACTTTAGTACAAAATTTGGGAAGAAAACGCAACCAGTAAAGTGAAGGAACTAAAAGACCTGCTTCAAAGCTCCAAAGGAGACTGGAACCTTCTTTCTGTCGGACAAAAAGGTTTTTTGATGATACTACTTCCGCCCAGCCGGGCGCAACCACTCAGCAGTAGTAGAACACTCTTTCAGAACTCTGCTACACCGCGACTCTGGTTTATGAAGCACTATGGAAGACGACAGGTTAAACGGACTGGTTATGATGAGTGTACACAGAAAATTTGTGTTTGATAATTATGATTATTTTATTCAAACAGTAGTTGATAAATTTACGTTGAACCCAAGGAAATTACTTTCTTAATAATATAAATTTTGAAACTGCTTTTATTGAATTTTCCATTATTGATATTGTATTTGATATTCTATTGTTTTAATAAAATAATTTTTAAATATTAATAAATTTAATATCCATACAAATGTTTCTAGTTTTATGTCTTCTTTCTTATATATATATATATATATATATATATATATATATATATATATATATATATATATATATCTTTATATATATATATATATATATATATATAGTATATATATATATATATATATATATTATATATATATATATATATATATATATATATATATATATATATATATATATATATATATATATATATATATATAGTTATATATATATATATATATATATATATATATATATATATATATATATATATATATATATATATATATAAGCTTTATAAAATTTTAAGCTGCCCCCCCCTAGGTTGGAAGCTGGCGACGCCCATGACGGTAACTGCTCTTATAATCACATTTAAAATATGATGTTTGGTTTGAAGGATTTTCAAGTAAACATCTGTGAAACATTTTGGAGATTGCTTTCTGCTAATGAAGAAATGAGGCTGGAAATTTAAAATGAGAAGACATAAGACCATTACATTTTCTTTTCCTGAATTTAGAACCAGTTAGAGGGAAGTTCATGAGCCATATAGATCCATACTTTTTTTTTTTTTTTTTTTTTTTTTTTTTTTTTTTTTTTTTGCAAAAGTCGATCATTCTATCGAAATCTATTAAAAATTTTGCGAATTTTGTAAATAAATTTTATCTGTACCCTCACATTTAGATTTTTGTTAAGTTTTTAACATTTACCAAAAATATTTAAACAATAATTTAATATCAATCATTTTACTGTTAAGAGATCAAGAAGAAGAATTTTTAACATAAATAAAATTTCATTTTTTATATTAATTATATCAATGCTGATTTTTATTTTTTTTTTTTTTTTTTTTTTTTATATATATATATATAGAGAAGATATATATATATATATATATATATATATATATATATATATATATATATATATATATATATATAGAGAGTATATATAAGCTTTATGTGCCCTAAGTTTAACCCTAGGTTGTAAAGCCATGATGCCTCCATTATTTGCAATCAGTTCTTATAACCCATTATTTAAAATATGATGTTTAGTTTGAAACATTTCATAAACATCTGTGAAACTATTTTGAGATTTTAAGCCAAAGTTAATGAAGAAATGAGGCTGGAAATTAAAAATGAAGACATAAGACCATTATATTTTCTTCCCCAATTTGAACCAGTTGAGGAAGTTATTGTTAAGTATAGATCCATATGACAAAGCAAAAAGTCGATCATTTTATTTGAAAACTATTAAAAATTTAGCACCTTTAAAAGAATTTTTATCCCAACCCTCACATTTAGATTGTTAAGGATTTTAACATTTACCAAAAATATAAACGAAGAATTTATCAATCATTTTACTGTTAAGAGATCAAGAAGAAGAATTTTTAACATAAATAAAATTTCATTTATGTATATTGAAATTGCTATCAATGTTAGATTATTATTTTTTATTTTATTGGTTATATATATTATATATATATATATATATGTGATATATATATATATATAAAGAGATATGAGATATAGAGCAGTATATATATACATATAGAGTATAAGAGAGAGATATAAAGATATATATATATATATTTATATTTTTTTTTAATATTTTGATCTACGGTGAGAAAGAAGACATACTTAGGTTTCGCCAGAGTTTAGGAATATTAATTTTGATCCCCGGTTACAGGCGAGGAAAACACGACGCGATGGAGAGAGTTTGAAAGTGTGGAAGACAAAAAGGAAGGAAGAAAAAAAGTGTGTTCTAGACCGGTTAGGTCTGGGACCAGAGAGTTGTTCAGAGAAATGGATGAGACTGTGCTTGAATGTAGTTGAAAGAGCCTCCTGGGCAAAGCATATGGAGACGCTTATCAGAGTGTTCTGGAGGGCAGGCTCCGTAATAAAGGGAGCAAAAGAAGAGTGAAGAAGCAGTGTGGTGGCAGAAAGAGATTGTAAGAAGATTAAATTGAGAGTCTCCGCCTCACCTTTAATGTACCTTCTCCGTCAAGGTAAAAATTGAATTCGAGGTGAACAAATATGCTCACAACTCCTAATTACTCACTCACAAATATCATATATATATATATATATATATATAGTATATATATATATATATATATATATATATATATATATATATAGAGGTAGAGATATATATATATGAGATATGTATATATATATATATATATGAGATATATATATGTATATGGTATATATATATATATAGTGTTATATATATATATATATATATATATATATATATGTATATATATATATATATATATATATATATATATATATATATATATATATATATATATATATATATATATATATATATATATATATATATATATATATATATATATATATATATATAAACTAGATTACTCCTATTCTTTTTTTTAGTCGCGAGTGTGCACAAAAGTGACGAAATCATATAAAAATATGCCACATTCGCAAAACTACGCTGCAAAACCTTATAAATATATTTCCACAGTCTTACGAAATTTGGCATCTTTCTAGAAAAAGATTTATTGTACTTTGTGTCAAATTATGCACGTTCAAAAATAAAATAAACAATGCGAAAGTAATAGTTTTTTTTATATAATCTTTTTGAGTGAGCAATCCAGAGTTGTGAACAACTTTGCCAGTTTTTATTGGATTCACCGCACTCACGGTTCGTCCGTACATTACACAACAGAGGTGGTGCTTCAACTATTCAAATGTTAAAAATTTGAACATCACCACAAAAAAAATTTTTTTTATCTTCCCCAGTCCTCTTGTCCGACATATGGTAGTACTCTGGCCTTCGTACCCAACTTGTAAGAGACCACACCCTGAGTCCTTAGTTCAGTGCCCATTTTTTGTTTTGGAAAATGAAATACTACACTGTATAAGTTGGAAAACCACGAGACCACACAAAGAGCAAAGGAGAAGATATCACACGAGGCCCTCTTCTTTGCTAAGTACTGCAACTTCGAACTGGTAGGTAACTTCCTCTCCCCATCAACCTCGTGTGCCGAAAACGCATCATACCCATCGACAAAACTACCACTCTGTAGATATCGGATCAGATACCAAATCACGAACGGAATAGTCGTTTCAAACCTGCTTTCCAATTGTACCATCATTCTTCCGACATTGTTCGAACGACCAAGCGTATATTCCCTACGGAGTGAACTTCGTTAAGTTTATTTCCCACCTAGAAGTGCATGCTTTCCGTCAACACTCCTTTTCTTCCATGTAATAGATATAAACCCTACTTAGTAAAGAATCACTTATTCATTTCTCCTGTAAAATTCCGGGGAGGGATTCTCATGGGGAAACAGATGGAACATTTCTTTAATAGTTCTGAAAGCCCTCCTGAATTTTCCACTTGCGCCTTATAATCTATTGCCAATCTATAACTAAATTCTGTTGTTCTGTTTATTTATCTCGTAATTCTAAAGACTATCCTATAATAACATTCATTGTCCCCTTCTTCATTCCCTGAAATTATCATATGGGAGATTTCAATGTTCACCATCTCCAATGACTTTTTTCTAGTTCTCAAAATACAGCTGATGAGTGCGTCATCCATTTCTCTATCCAGAACATATCTGATCAGATGGTACAACCCTCCAACCAATATCCATGATCTTCTTGAAGAGGATTTTAACATTGCAGAATTTTTCTTAACCCTTAGTCCTTTTATATATATTGTTAAACTGTTCTATTCTGGGTTTCTTATCCCTGTGTCCATTTCTTTCTCTTCAGTTCTTCCACAAGAAAGACTTCCTTCATCAATGAAACACTTTAGGCATTTCGACTCTTCAAATTGCTCGGACTTTCGGTCGTTATTCGGTGGGAGGGGCATCTTAATGTGAGCATAAATGGTGATTCTCTCTGGAATGAAGTCGCACATTCCATTCGGAAATTTATAAACCTTAGTTTAACTCTTCTTGTTCTCTTGCTATTCACCGCCGGAACGGCGACTTCATGAATTACCTTTGTCATTATTCTTCAAAATCTTGTCCGTCTTTTGTTTCATTCCATAATCATGCGAAATCTTTTCTTCATAATACAAAGGTCTCTGTTTCTGATGAAATTGCAATGACGTTTTTAGTTCCTCTTTCATACTCTCTCTTTCTTGTATTTTGTAAAAATTGCAAACCAACTTTGCTTCTTCTCCTTTCACTCCTCAAGATTCTTTTGACAGCACCATAGCTGTCTTACCTTCTACTAAAGCTAATCTCTTCACACTTTTTCATTTCACACTTTTGTTTTCTCTACTTAATACGATTCTGGCGTTATAACTCCTCCTCTACCTCCAGTCAACTCGTCTATATCTAATATTGTAATGTGATCTTAAAATATTAATCATTCATTCTCTTTGCTTACAAGAAAGATGTCGTACGGTCTTGGAAGATTTGTTCCCTTCCTAGGGAAGCCATTTCGATTATGCCTTTCAAATTCAATCCCTCCTTCCTGCAGGGAACGCGCGCTCACCCAATCTGTGCCGAAAAAGGAAACTCCTCTAAACACCTCTGATGATCATCCTATTACTTTAACCTCAGAACTTGTCAAAGTTTTCGAATCTTTCATTGACGGAAAGATTCAGAATCATCTTAAATCTCTTAATCTTCTCTCTGGTAGCCAGTATGGGTTATGAAAAGAAAGTTCGAATGGTGATCATCTTTCCCTTCTGTCTGACTATGAATCTTCTGCCATATATAATATATATATATATATATATATATACTATATATATATTAACTATATATATATATATATATATATATATATAATAAATATATACTATAGTTATATATATATAATAAATAATATATATATTACCTATTATGCATATATCATACTATTAATATAGCATATATATAATATTAATTATATATATACTAATATATATATATATATATATATATATTATATATATATATATTTAAATGGCCCCAGGTCCAGATTTTTTTGAAAGTTCCACTAAATGTTTGAAATGAGCTGTAATGAAGATTTAAAGTATTAAAACCCCGAGAAAGGTTATGAAGTCACAAAGGTTCAGTTTTATAACATTTGTCAATGGAAAAAATAAAGCATTTACTTTCGGATAGAAATTGGGCGGCAACGTAATGACTTTGAAGGTTGCCAAATATTTCACTCTTTATATCGTAAGTTTCAGAGTAAGGTTGACTGAGCACAGTAACTTTGCTCACCGCACCGCATCAGAGTAAGCGTACCACGCACCGCACCCGGTGCGTCTGTCAACCCTATTTCAGAGCTACTAATTTCAGTTTAAAACTTTTCCCTACTGACTTTGATCTTTATTGAATAAAAATAATGCATTTTGAGTTTAATTACAATCATTAATTTTGATGATTATCTATGGGAGTTTTTTTTTATATATATATTTATATAATGTTAGCTAAGTAATTTATTTAGGTTAGAACTAGGTTTACGTCAACGTCGATAGATACAGTCCGACGTAGGTTTTAATTAGCCATCCTCTAGTTAGGTTAGAGCAGCGTTTCTCAACCGAGGGGTCGCGAACGGATATACGGGGTCGCGATAGATAAAAAAAAAAAAAAAAAAAAAAAAAAAAAATATTTAATGTTCGAAAAACAGCTTTTATTAACGAATTATAATCAAATGTTACACAGTTGTTATTTATAAAAAAGTTAATACTTAATAAAATAAAAATTAATAGACTTAAGTTGCATTCCAAAAGTTTCGACTGACAATTATATATATTATATATATAATAAATTATAATATATATATATATATATAGGTATATTATATATATATATATATATATATATATATATATATAAAAGTAGTATAATATATATATAAAAATAATTATATATAATATAGTAAAATACTGCAAAAGGTCGTATGTAATATAAAATATAAAAATAGATATAAAAAATATTCAGTGGCGCGAAAACTTAAATGGGGGTAGCAGGAGTAGCAAACGCCTACTTGCCTTAGTTGAGCCAAAAAATATAAAAAGTAAAAGATATATATATATAATATATATATATATATAGATAATAAAAATAAAAAAATAATATAATATATATAATAATTTTATAATATATATATATATATATATTAATATTATATATTATTTATATAAATATAATGATTTCGTTCGAAGTCTAACTTTAAGATGCCGGCATCAATTATCTACTCGATTCTTTTTTAATAGTAAGCGATCAAAGTACAATTGTTGGAATTCTTCGGATACAAAAAAAATAGTATCCTTAAATATCTCTAGGCAAGGCAACTTTGGATAGATAAGACGCTGAAACGAGTCAATTATCAGTCATTTTTTTTTAAATAATCCCTATATTAAATTGACCAATAAAAGAATATAATAATAAAAAAATAAATATAGTATAACATAAAAATTATTAATATTAAACTAATTAATAATTATTTTATGCCAACTTGATCATCTCAAATATTAAGTGGTAGTAAAAATATTATACAAATAATTTTTTGAAATAATTATTGACTCAACGTTAGAGTCGCTGAAAACACGTATGACTCAAATTCGGCTACGATACAGATAGCCTCTGAGTCAGATCAGTTGCAATATTTTCGTTATTAATAATAAAGATGTGCGTGCAGTTCTATTTGATAATAATATGCTTTTCATATTATTTTTATTACTGATTTTGTGTGTTTTTAATAAAATTGAGCTGTTAGTTTTGTAAATACGGGAATATTTGAATAGTATTCGACTTAAGTTTATTTAAAAATTACTAAAATTTTTTTCGAGTGTTTAAGCCATTGAAATTCCAAATGTTAGAAAATGTGCAATATGAAACTATTCATTCTCTTGCATTGTATTTATATATGTATAAGTATATATATATTATATATATATATAATACTATATATATATTATATATATATATAGTATGTATATAATATATATATATATATATATATATATATATATTATATATATATATATATATATATTATAGGTTACTTAACGGAGACAATTTAATACTACAAATTGTTAAATGTATGTATATGAACGAAAGTGGGCAGTAATAAAAAGCATTTTAAGGTTGCGAAAATTGAAATAAAAATTTATTTTGTCAGATTTTGAAACCGACTACTTGACGCGCTTATGGAAATTAAGTAAGATATATATATATATATATAAAATATACTATATATATATAATTATAATTACAATAATTATATATATATATATTATATATATATTTATATATATATATATATTATAATATACTATAATATATAATATATATATATATAGTATATTATTATAGAATAAAATAGTGTGCGTTTTCTATTGATGAGGTGCAGTCATGCTTTCGATAACCCTTGAAGATATATTTTTAATATGTAAAAGTGATGTGCAGTTACTATCCTATTTACGATGTAAGAAATTAATGTTAAATGAAAAGAAATGCAGAAAATGTCGGAAAGACTGTAAAATATATAAAGAATTAGACAAAAAAAGTTTTTCGGTGCCCTGTGTGTAAAAGAAACTATGAGACTACTCCGAAGCCCCTTTTTTTAAAAAATAAAATAAAATAAGATATGTAACCTTTTTTCAAATTTTGGTGTTTTATTTTAACAGATGTGTCAATAAGTAATACTCAAGCAACAAGGAATGTAGAGGTATAAGACCTAATGTGGCCTAACGTCGAAACCGTTAAACCTAACCGACCTAACCTAACCTATAACCTAACCTTTAAAAAAAAATATTCATTTTCGCACCTAGAACATCTATTTATGTATCATAGAGGCTACCTTCGAAATTTTTTTTTTATCTGATCTCCCGTTCCGTGTCTCCGTTAAGTAACCTTTTGTTCACATATATATAATATATTATATATATATAATATATCATATTATATAATAATATATAATATATATAAAATTATTAAATATATATATATATATATTATATATATATATATAATATATATAATATATATATATATATATAAATATATATAGTATTATAACTATATATATATATATATGGTAACACCTCTAGTATTTGATCTAAATATTTATCTGGAAAAAAATTCCAAGTTCAAAAAAATTTCTAAGTTTAAGAAAAGCTAAGTTAAGTTAAGTTTTTTAATGAAATTTCTTTAGTAGCAAGCTTCTGGAATAATTATGGCAGAAGCTTGCACTAAACAATTTTCTTAAAAAATTTAACTTAAAACTTAACTTTTCTGAACTTATGAAATTTTTTTTCAGAACTTAGGAAAAATCCTTTTTCAGGTTAATATTAGGATTAAACATGAGACTCTTTTTCATAAAGAAAATAGTTTTGTGTTCTATATAAAAATAAATATATATAGAATATATTATTAATATATATGTATATATAATAATATAGATAAATAAAATATAAATGTATATAATATATATATATATATATTTTAGTATATATATATATACTCATCCAACATATACCCTATATATATATATAGTATAGGCCAGCGTTTAAGTATATCCGTACATATGTATCTCAAAAAAACTATTAATGCATCAGATCAACACTGACCATATTGGTTGGAAACACAGGACCAACTTCAACTGCTGTCAAATGTTAAAAGAAAAAGCAAAAAAAAAAAAAAAAAAAAAAAAAAAAAAAAAACTCAAAAACTACAATAAGCTACAGCGAAATGGAATACATTTTGAAATCCTTGTAAAAATATTTCACATAGGAAAAAGCTTTATACGGCACACTAGGGGGCTCGAGCCGGACGGGGAACATAGGGGGGGACGTTCTCCATACCCGTAGGGAAGGGCGGAGGAACCCCGCGACACCAAATACAAAGAGCGGGCGGTCCGAAGACCCTTCCCAGGAAAGGGGGAATTAGTGCCTACCCCGTAGTTCCCCAGGGAGGACCGAGAGACCGACACCTTGCCAATCGGTTGCGGTATAACCCTGGGTATTCTTTAGTTAAAAAAAAAAAAGCAAAATTGAAAAGAAAAGTCATTTATATTTATGAAAAATCTATTTATTTTAACGAGAAAACAAAAAAAGGTCTCTAAATAGGCCTTCTAATCATATACTATAATTATAACAATTTTTAATTTTTTTATTATTATTATATTTTTTACATTTTCTTATGTGAACTTGTTTACCAGGATTCCAAAAATGTATTCCATTTCGCTGTAGCTATTGTAGTATTTTTCGAGATATAATTTTTTTTTTTTTTAAATTTTTATTTTTAAATTTTTACAATTATTCCGCTTACTAAAATTGAACCAGCATTCCACCAATGTATTCCGTTTTAACTGTAGACTATTAATAGTTTTTGACGATACATTATGACGATATACTAAACCGCTGACCATAATATAATACGAATATAATATAATATATAGTAAATAAAATATATATAGAATATCAAATAATAAATACTATATAAAATATAATATAATATAAATATATAATATGATATAATATATATAGATATAATTATATATATACTATATATATATATAATATATATATAATATATAGTATATATATAATATATATATTTATATATATATATTATATATATATATAATATATTAATTATATATATATATATATTAATAATATTTAGGTGTTTGTTTATCTGTAATCATTAATTTTAAATACTTTGCTGATGAGTATGAACTTAAAATAATGACATTTATAGCTTCTCTATAGTAGAATGCTTTTTGCGAAGGTCTGAAGAGAAAAAAAGAACTAAATTTTTGCGAAAAGGAGAACAACGTCCAAACTGACCCATTATAACATATTTGCTTTTAAAAAAGGCACTAGAGCTTTCAAATCGACATGGTACGAAAGATTTTTGTGGCTTTGTGGTAGTGTACAAAAAAAATCGTTTATTTTGCTGGCCATGTACTCTTATAGGAACAAGGAAAAATGTATGGTGTAATGAAGGGTATAACGACTGGAAAAATCTGTCTGTTGCCTTGGATAGACACTCTAGTTCGAGAGACCACATTCAAAATGAAGTTACTTTTAAGACATTAAGTAAAGAGTCCTTGACAGTTTTGGAACAAATAAACGAGCAAGCAAAAAGATCAAGAAAGGAATTTAATGAAAGAGTTGCTAAGAATAGACAGATATTCAACGTACTTATTGATCTTACTTGTCTGCTGGCTAAACAAGAGTTATCTTTTCGTGGACATGATGAATCTAAAGATTCGTACAACCAAGGGAATTTTAAAGAGTTTTTCTTTGTGATGATGAAAAATAATGAAGAATTGAAAAATCATTGGGAAAAGATGGGTGGATTTACTGGTCTGTCAAAAACTATTCAGAACGACATTATCGAGTGCATAGCTATGGAGATGAAGGAAACCATTTGCAACATAATACGTGACTCACCCTTTTTTCTATCCAGGTCGATGAAACGACAGATAAATCTGAATTAACTCAGTGTTCTTTAATTTGTCGTTGTGTTGATCCTTTGGGTAAAATAAAAGAGCATTTTTTAGGCTTTTACGATATAGGTGAAGACCGTAGTGCAACAGGAATATGTCAAAAACTTGTAGAAATATTAGAACCCTTTGACTTTAAAAATAAGCTCGTTGCACAAACATATGATGGAGCCAGTGTAATGTCTTCTGAGCTAAATGGGCTTCAGGCAAAAATTCGTAGTTTAGCCCCTCAAGCACTTTTTACCCATTGTTTGGCACATCGCTTGAACCTTGTCCTACAGCACAGCTGTCGCAATGTATCAGCCATTAATATTTTCTTTGCAACTTTACAAAGAATACCTTCTTTTTTTCATAAGTCAGCCAAACGAACTGCAGTTTTAGACCGTATAGTGAATAAAAGAATACCAACGCACAGTGAAGTGAGGTGGAATTCAAATTCTAAAATCGTAAATTCTATTTTCAAAGAAAGAACAAGGCTGATTGAAGTGTTTGAAGAACTTATGAAAACTGAAAGTACTAATAGCAAAACAATCTGGCAAGCAGAGGCTTTCAAGAATAAATTGTGTGAATTTGACTTTGTTTTCTATTTACTTATCTTCAATGACATATTTCTGAAAACTGAAATACTGTATAATGTCCTCCAGAAAAAATCAATAGATATTCAGATGTGCATTGCTAATATATCCATTTGGGAAAGAGCTCTACATTACATGCGAAATGATGATATTTTCCTAAGTTATATGAAGAAAGCTGAGATTGAAACTGGAAAGGGTCCACGTAAGTAGTAGGAATACCATTTTGCACACATTTTTTTTTTACCCCAAATTTTTACTCCAAATTGGAGACCTACCTTGGGGTAAAAAATGATAACCCAATTTTTACCTGCCCTTGACCTTTTCTGACCGCCACGTTGTTTCCTGAGGGTGATTTTACCTGCCCTTGACCTTTTTAGGCCTTGACCTTGACTGACCTTGACCTTTTTTTGAGAACCCTAATTTTTTGGCAACCCTAATTTTTTGAGAACCCTAATTTTTTGAGAACCCTAATTTTTTGAGAACCCTAAAATTTTTTTGAGAACCCTAATTTTTTTGAGAACCCTAATTGTTTGAGAACCTAATTTTTTTGCAACCTTAATTTTTTTCGGCAACCCTAATTTGGCAACCCTTCGAAGAAGGGTTTGCAGCCCAAACGGTTGCGTCACCAACCGTTGTACGTATTACCCCCCTTATTTTTTACGCTCCCTAAGGTTTTAATTCGACCACGCGCGATGGGCCATTTAACTATGGCCCCGGTAATTTTTGATTTCTTCCTTTAGGCTTATGCCCTTATTTTTTGGATGTTCTTTACCTTGTTTGACACCCACCTTGCCAGATACCATGGGTCAATTTTGGCCCACGCTAAAATTTTTACCCACTGCTGGCCCACCCGTCACATATTTCGCTCCTTAACTTGTACGCATGTATGGAACCTACCCTAAACTTTGAACACCTCCACACGTGCGCGTGCGCACACACACACACACACACACACACACCACCACACACACACACACAACACACACACACACACACACCACACGAGCGTACGTATACACACATCACTATGACACTTACATTTACCCATAGACACTTACATTTACACTTATACACACGTTGCGCGTGCGCACACACATACACACCCTTGACAGATACCATGGGTCAATTCTTCGACACCGGGTAAAATTTTTTGTCCTTCCTTTAGGGACTTAAGCCCTTTTGAATGCACTGTCTTTAACCTTTGTTTGGACACATGAATATTTCGCCTTTGACCTTTGCCACATACCATGGGTCATTTTTGACCCACATGCTAACTTGATGGCTTTGATACATGGTTCCCAATCACCGTAATAAGTATCTAGGGATGTTCTATTTAGTGTCTAATGAGTTATTAGATGAGTAATGCCAGGTGCAGGTGCCAGCTGGAGTGCCAACGTGAGTGACAATGAGTGCCAATGAAGTGCCAAGTGGAGTGCAAATGCGAGCTTCGCCGAAAAGTGAGTGGCACATATGAGGCCAAGTGAGCGCCACATAGCTGGCCAAGTGAGTGCCACATAGTGCCAACTGAGTGCCACTTTTTTCAAGCCTTTTCTAGCCTCCCTTGAGCTTAGAATGCCCATAATATGGGTGTCTACCCCTAGCTAATAAGGTATGAGTGAGGATTCGATTGGGGTATATTACAATCTGCTAGAATGCTTCCTTACTATTGAGTTAGTATTTTTATAACACTTATAGCATGACAGAATATATATCTAAAGAGAGATTACACAGTTGAGACCAGTGATCGCAAACTTTATTCAGAGTCCGCGTCGCAAAGGTTCAACCATCCGCGAACACGCCGAATCCGCGTGGCGCCCGCAGGCAGCAAAATTACCGCGTAAACCGCCGCCCGCGTGCGCCCGCAGGCGCAATATGCAGCGTAACCGCCGGACGCGGCGGTCCGCAGACCGCAACCATTCGCCCGCGTGAACGAAAAAAAATTCCACCTGATATTCAAGTAAAACTATTCAAAGGAACATTTCGTTTCAAATATACTTTGAGTCATTCATTTTTACTACAATGGACGGAACCACTCCTTTATTAAAAAACATATACTTTTACATACCTTAAAGCATTAAAGCAGGTAAACACAGTAGGGTGTTATTACCTAAATTCACCTAGGGGATAGTATGCTTTGTTAGCTGCCTGATTACTGATTTACTTTCTGCTTTACTGCTTTAACTCATGTTCTACTACTGCTCTAACTTTCTGCTTTACTGCTTTAACTTTCTGCTTTACTGCTTAAACTTTTTAACTATCTGCTTTAACTTTCTGCTTTACTGCTTTAACTCATGTTTTACTGCTTAACTTCTGCTTTACTCTTTAACTTTCTGCTTTTACTGCTTGTACTTTCTGCTTTTACTGCTTTAACTTCTGCTTTACTGCATTTAAACTTCATATATTTATTATTACGATACCTGTTTATAAAGCAGTAAAGCAGTAAAAACAATAGAGTGTTACCTAAACACCTCAGGGGGATTAGTATGCTCTGTTTTACTGCAGCTTTACTTGCTTTAACTCACTGCTTTTACTGCATTTAACTCTCTGCTTTACTGCTTTTACTTTCTGCTTTACTGCTTTTAACTCATATATTTATTAACATTATGTTTTCTTTTATATTTTTGTTTTATACTTTTTATTATTTCTATTTTATTTTGTTTTTAATACTTTTATTTTAATTTGTAATGTAAGAATAAAAACACACAGTGTTTCGGTTATATAAACATTTTATTTTAATAAAATTGGAACGAAATTTTTATTAAAAACATAATTTTTTACTGATTTACCCACACGTTTTAATTAAACTTACATTATTTCATTTATTCTACTTGACAGGGTATGGAGTGGAGAAATTTACTTCCGAAGTCCGGCTTTACATGTCTTGTAGCTGGACCAACAGGTTGTGAAACCTTTCTATTATTAAATTATTTTAAAAAGGGAAATGGAGATTTTTTGAACAAACCCCTGTAAAAATAATATGGTGTTATAATGTTTACCAGGGAAAAATTTAAAGAATATAAAGATGTGATTCAATTTCCATGAAGCAATACGATTATTAGATCGCGGACAATATACCAAGGCCACAAAAATTATGTATTAGAGATTTAATGCCACAAAATTGATTTGGAAAATAGCAGAGCGTCACAAGTTTATTTCGTCACCATCTAAATATCTCTGGGGTTTTTCATAACGCCAGGAATATTTTTCATCAAAGCAAGCATATGCGAAGTGTTTCTGTTTAAACACACAGTATTTACTGGTTGTTTGGACAGAGAAGAGACATGAGTCAAGTTAATGATTGGCAACTCAAATGTTTCCTCTTCAAAGGAAAGAGTTTTTAAAAGTATATATAAAGAGGTTACATCGATGCCCCACGGTTATTTGATGTGTGTAAACTTCACCCCAAAAACACGCACAGATGCTGCTCCGTACCAACATTCTACCCTACGAGATAGAAACTGTATACATAACCTGAATAATGAGTGCTCTAGTTGCAAAGTAATTACCTCTTATAAAAAAATTTAAAAAGTTGAAACCTCTGAAAAACGTAAACTAAATTAGTTGAGATTGAGAAAATTCTTCCAGTGTGTATGTGAAGTCTGTTTAAATCTTATAAAAGGAAATGTTCTTTTTTAAACAGACCTCAGAAGGTAACAGCTAACGTCGCTATAGAAACTCATTAAAACTCGTCCCTCAACATTAAAAAAAATTTGAAAAATTAAAAAAAAGTACTACAGAGAGGAGGAGGGTTATTTCCTGCCATTACTCTTCTCCGTTATTGCTCCCCTGGTAACTAAGTGGTTATCCCCATAATGAAGAAGGTTGCTGTACTTCCATATAAAGAGTATGAGAAAATGAAGTATAATAATACAGCATCTTTACAGAATTCAGTTCCTCAGATTTCATCACTCGCAACCTCAATATGGCACAATTTTTGCCGCACACTGCCCGCAAAATCCACAATCTCAGTTTCATCAACACAACCCACATACACGCAGATATTACAGCCCAATGCATTGACATTACAACCTCTTTCAACATCAGCAGCAACAGATGCACTACCAGAAACCTTATATTGTGAAACGACACATTATGCTTCAGCAGCCTCTACCTTCCTAGCTCATATATGATCCTAAAGTGAACACGATAACAATATGAGAAAGAAGTGATACAGCGATATTAAAATTCAGACATTAAACATCCATTGAGAAACGCCATCTTTTATATCAGGCGGCCATACAAAAATTGATAGATCTTAAAAACTTGCATCTACATTCCGTCCCTACGTTATTCCCGTTAACCGATGATGTACGCATATACCTATGAAGTAAAAACTTTGAATGACACCCAAATGAAGATAATTTAAAAATTATCCAGAGGAGAAGCTTACCTAATAGAGTGCGTAAAATCAGGAATAGCTTTATATAATATCTTAAAAGACCAATACTTTGAATGAAGCAGGGGAGATCGTAATTGATGATGAAATAGTTAAAGATCAAATATTGTGGAATTGATAGCTGATCTCTCACGTAACTGAAAGAAAGGCCCTGTTAAAAGGATGGAATTATATCAAACAAGAACTTCAGACAATTAATTTTCCCAGAACTTTAATCTTAAATAAACACGATTAGCAGACTTGGATAATATCCCTATTACACCAAGACCTGATTCAAGTCCATCTCAGGCACTTCTTACGCTTCAGATAAATTTAAACGTGTTACCAGAGGCAGAATAAGAAAAACACCCTTTATATAGGTTCTAGTTGATTAAATCGTAATTATGTATTAATTCATATATATTTAGTTGTTAATGTTGTGCCGTATAAAATAAATGCTTATGTTTAAAATCTTTTTCTCTTTCTTTTTCCCTTGTGACCTAATATCACATTTTTGTGTGACAAATATTTATCTATTATAGTCTATATATATAGATATATATATATATGATTATATAGATATATATATATTAATATATATATATATAACCTAATATATATACTATATATATATTAATAATAGATTATATATATATATATGATATATATAATATTACGCTTTACACGGTGTCATAGACAACATGGAGGCAAAGAGGTAGGTGATAAAGTATTACTTCAAAAAATCTGAAGAGCCAAATTAGTTTTGGGGGTTCAATAGGTTATAGACTTAATGTATCGCCTAAATTGAGAAAAAGACAAGGAGTTTTTAAAAGCATATTTGGAGGGTGAAGAGGCATTTACTCTACATTAACCTGTAAAAGAAAAAAATTTCCTACACGGAAAACCAGTATCTCCGCAGCTCTGCAAGATAGATAGCAAAAATATGGAACAGTTAGATTTAATCGGAAATGATAAATTACAAGCTCTTATAATGAAGCGTTTTCCAATAGTATACTTTTTCAATTTGACGTATTTACTCTAGATTACTTTAGGTTGAGGCCAATTAAAACGATAAAAGATATCAGCACAGTTGCCGATGCTTGTACTTGAAATTATAGGGAGGACGAGCGAGAGAAACACCTTAAATCAGATTTTGGACAGATTTCAGGAAATGGAATTCAAAGGGCTGAGCAGTCAGAGATGCTCTGGAGTATGGTTATAAGCTATTACAATACATATTCCGTAAAAAACAAAGCGGCAATAGTTGAAAAGAGTCCAACGTACTATTAAAGAACGCATGCATAGATATTTTACTAAAATGAATCTTAAATTATATTGAATTACTGGGACGATCTCCGCCTTATTCTTTATAACGAGGTCCTTACCATAGAAACTATAAAGTCAACTCCTTTAGAGATGTCAAAAACTAGAGGACGTATGGCACATATGGGTGAAAAAGAAAACAAAATAAAAGATAATTCAGGAATTAAGGTAAACCGATTATGTAAGAGTTTCTCGAACAGAAGAAAGGTTAGAAAAGGATATGAATCCGGTTGGGCTACTGAAGTTTTAAGTCCACAATATCCGAACATTCAGTCGTGATAGTTTAAAAAAGTTATATTATCTGGAAGATTTAAATGGTGAAAAAATAAAAGGGGATTTTATAAGCAGGAAATACAAAAAGTAAGGTTCAATCCTATTTATCGTAACATTATAAAATTTGAAAAAATATTAGCTACGAGAGCGAAAGGAAAAAAAATAAAGCAGCTACTTGTGAAATGGAGGGGATATCCAGCCAAGTTTAATACTTATATAAAAGCAAAGTTGAATGTTAGAATCATTTTAATCAGTTGCATATATAATCATGGAGAGTGTAGATCACCTTTTATATAACTCTGCCCTTTCTTCACCTCCTTGGAATTTAACATCCTGGATAATAAACCTCTCGGATTTTTTTACAACTGTCTAATGAATCCTAACAAACTTGAAAGAGCAGGCATACGAAGTAGGATTATGTAAAATGATATTAAATAATACGGACATAGAAAATTTGCCTCACGAACTATTCTGGATGACGGTGTACAGAAGTGTAGAATGTGTTGAAACTATATTACAAGCGGAAGGTACTCGTTTTCTGAAAAGAACTACAATTGCCAAAAAGATGAATACGACCACACTTGCTACAAAAGAATACTTCATTGAAGAATTTGTTCTGCGACGGTCTTATTTTAAATCGGTTCCTGCTATTTTTAGTCATTTAAACGTTCTCTTTGATATGAGTATTATGTGTAAAGACTTGGTATACAAAACTGAAATGAGTACCTATGAAGAAAAAGTAATAATATCTTTAAGTTCAAAAGTAAATGTAAAACCTACGAGACCGGGACATGTTTTTCCTCAGACGTTCACCATGGCAACGTAAACATATCTCGAATAGACGTTGATTTGCGAGTTGGGATATACTTCATGATATCCCTCACTATGTGAAGAGGGTCTATACTTATCTTGATGGAGAATAACCCATTGACTCCACAGAACAAAAAGATGAAGCAGATCGAGTACCGTGGCTATCTATACATTGTACCCCATCCGAGATGGCTCAATTCATCCAGGTTATGGCTTATGTATATTACAAATATAATTGATCATCAATATGTAGGTAATTCTTGAAGCTCCTTTATTAAGAGTAGTATATTTTCCCCAAAGAGAGTAAAGTTATTAACATTCCCTAATGTTCATTATCTATCTCTGAATAGATTCAAATTTTGACTCTGTACGCGTGCATATAAAAGATGTAGAGGGAAATCCCTTCCTTTACACACGGTGCATTGTTATGCAAAGTTGCATATTAGAAAGTAAACAGAGCAGTAATTACAGGCACACTGCAAGTTATTTGAAGTGTTTCCGAGCATATTTCATCTATTTTAACATACTTCTCACAGTGTAAAGATAGTATAAGAAAGGATACTCCTGTAATTAATGGACGAAGAAGAAAGGGTATTCAGGGGAACAAAAATGCAGAGGGGTATGGCCTTGGTGGATTTTGGCAAGCTATGGAGAAGTGCAAGGCCTTTACTCAGGAAAGAGGCGGGGAATATATAGGTAAAAAAAAGCTATAAGAACAGGTTTGCATACTATTCAAAGATATTGTTGCAGGAAATAATCCTCGTAAGGCATTAAAAAGCGCATCAGGCCGATGTTTTCAGATGAGCTGTTGGGATGATGTTAAGCGAAAAATAAGACGTAAAATGTCAGGACAGGTCGAGGAACACACGCACAGCCATTGTCACTCACCAAGAAAAAGACTAAGCGAGCGAGCCAAACAAAACTCCTAAAGAAAAAATTGTATTATGTATTTTGCTATTTAATACTAAACTGGATAACTTCATATACGAGCTGCCTGTATAAAAAGTAAGGTTTTCAATGTTGAAAATGGATTCATTATACGACCAGAGTCCGCAATGAAGATCTTCCTTCATCCTTCTAGTCCTGATTGTTGTAAGGGTGAATTGGATCTCTTCTCCATGAACACCCTACACAGAATTAGGCGTTACAGCGAGATTCCAAACTTTTATCAGTATTGAATCACCTTTGCCATTCAATTTTACAATACAGATGCTTTCCTCTACGAGTTCAAATATCCAGGCACTTCGATCAGTACTTAGATTCCCTCTTAATGTAATTTATTATATGTAAGAAATACGGACAATTGACAAACCTGATGGGTACAGATGCTTCCTACGGGGGATTACCATGTATATATACAGAATCAAAATTTCCTGCTGATACATGTTTCACCCAGGTTTGAGTCCTATCTTAATCGGAACTTCTACTAGGGTGCCATCGCTTAGCTAATTCGATCCTTATAGGAGCTGTTAATATAGAACATTGTGGTTAAAATATTCAGACGATGCTAAACAATCTCATTTCTCAAATCATGTGTTTTTTACAGTTTCAAAGATGAACTTTGCACATATAGATAAAAGCAAGCGTCTATTAGAGTCATAGAATTAATACTGTGATGAATTTACGGCCAGAGACGATTAGAATGGACCGATCTTCTCTCAAGATAAAGACTCATTCTAACATCCCATAACCCTGTAATAGGAATGCCCAAAGTTTGTTGATTGGAATTTAATCCGAATTTTGCTCTTAAAAAAAAGTGATCTAATGCAATACAGTTGCGTAGGTCACGAACCCATTTTCAAACTGTTGGAGGCTTATCTCTTTGTTAGAAAAGTGAAATTATCACCACAGCGACACTTGGAAATTGTAAATTCGGTTTTGATTAATACCAGACAGCAACACGTACTCCTATTTAGAAGTTGAAACCAAGATATTTCATTTCACTCAAGGATTATCGAGGCTATCAAATATCCCTTAACGATTCGGAACGGAAATTTACCACAGAAAGTTATAATAGGGATTGTGGAACATGAAGCCTACTCGGGGAATTATAAAAAGTCACCGCCAGTAAATGAACACCTTCGGACTTAGGTGGCATCAGTTTAGCATGTGAATGGGACTACCTCCACGGACACAACCGAGAGCCACCACGTGATTATGACCAATGTTAACGAAACGAGAGACCATATCCCGTACGCGGCCTCTTTTACGACATCATATAAATAGCCAATATACTGTATCATAGTAATGATCAGCGGGACAGTCCCTTAAACATCTTTTTGAGAATACGCCAAGAATAGTTAATTTATATGCGTTATGATCTTACTGCAGACCTTTCAGCTTGTTAACGCCTATCATTTACAACATTTTGAGAAAGGGACCACAGCTAGGCCATTAAGTCTTCGTTCTTTTGGATCGTACTTCTACAATCACCCATCAGTGTAAGTGGTCCTATCTTGATGAGCATCCTCAACTCTTTGAAATTGACAGAGTACGCAACGTACTTTTGAATTATTAAAGATGGAAGAAGAGGAAATAAAATCGGTGTTTTAAAAAATTAACCTCGCTTTTTAGGTGTGTGTTTGCTATTAACGAGATAAACTCTGTAAAGTTGGAAGAAGGACACCTGCTTCATATTCAATACATTGCCTCGTCACATCACCGTCAACAGGACATTGGATTTCCGTTTATAGAGCAAAAAACGATACTGTTCACATATTTGATTCTTTGAACTTAAATTTTATATTGAATAATCATTTATTACCTTATTTCTTTAAAAATAATAATGTAACTGTGTTAAAAAACTATGTCTTAACCCTGTTCAGCCTTAT
This sequence comes from Trachelipus rathkii, assembly GCA_015478945.1. Lineage (NCBI taxonomy): Eukaryota > Metazoa > Arthropoda > Malacostraca > Isopoda > Trachelipodidae > Trachelipus > Trachelipus rathkii. The sequence continues at coordinate 5,359 of JABUQX010011643.1, read as the reverse complement.
ATTCGCAAATTTTATGTGGAGATCTAATTGTATTTAATTCATTATATGTTTTTTAAATAATATATATATATAATAACCTTGTAATATATTTGATGCAAAAATTTGTATGTCAATGATTTATAGTTTCTGATTATGTAATAAATGTGAAAAAACGCGATTTTACTACCCCTAAAACTCTTATATATAAAAGTTTTTATTAAATATCGTGCACATTTTCATTTTAATAAAATGGTTTATTATAACCGAAACTCTGATGTGTTTTTATCATTACATTACAAATAAAAAAAATAAAAAAGTATTAAACAAAAATAAAAGATAATAAAAAGTAATAAAAACAAAAATATAAAAGAAAACAATAATGTTAATAAAATATATGAGTTAAACCAGTAAAGCAGAGAGTTAAAGCAGATAGTTAAAAGAAAGTAAAAGCAGTAAAGCAGTGAGTAAAAGTTAAGCAGTAAAACAAAAGCATACTAAATCCCCCTAGGATGTATAGAGAATAACACCTCTATTGTTATTTACGCTTTACTGCTTTAAGGTATGTAATGCTATGTGAGTTTAAAGCAGGTAAAGCAGAAACGTTAACAGCCAGTAAAGCAGAAAGTTAAGAGCAGTAAAGCAGAAAGTTAAAGCAGTAAAGCAGAAAGTAAAGCAGTAAAACATGAGGTTTAAAGCAGTAAAGCAGAAAGTTAAAGCAGTTAAAGCAGAAAGTTTAAAGCAGTAAAAGCAGAAAAGTTTAAAAAGCAAGTAAAGGCAGAAAGTTAAAGGCAGTAAAAACATAGAGTTAAAAGCAGTAAAAGCAGAAAGTAGTTTAAAGCAGTAAAGCAGGTCTAAAACAAGGCCATACTAATATTCCCTAGTGTGTAGGTAATAAACACCCTCTACTGTTTTACTGCTTTACTGCTTTAAGGTATGTAAATTATATGTTTTAAATTAAAATTTCGTACAATTGTAGTAAAAATGAATGACTCGTAGTATATTTGAAACGAAAATCTTTGAATAGTTTACATTTGATATCATATTTTTCGTTTCAAATATAATTGCGTCTGCGGACGCACGCGTCGGCCGGTTTACGCTGAAATATGCGCCTGCGGCGCGCACGCGGCGAGCAAGATATAACGCGGTAATTTCTGCGCCTGCGGGCCGCACGCTGGCCTGGGGGGAAGTATCAAGCGGAAATGAGTGTGATCCTGCGGCACCGCGTGACTCGTGAAACGTTGGGCGTAATCACTGTCTCAAACTGTGAAACCTTTAGATATATCATTCTGTGCATGGCTATAAGTGTATAAAAAATTTACTAACTCATAGTAGGAAGCATTCTAGCAGAATGTAATATACACCAATCGATTCCCTCGGGATACCTTATTACCTAGGGATAGACCCACCGCATATTTAGAAGGGCTATGTCTATGGCTCTATGGGGAGGACAATAAAGAAAAGGGCTTTGAAAAAGTGGCACTTTCAGTTGTCGCACTATGTGGCAGCTCAACTTGGCACTATGTGGCACTCACTGGCATCATTGGCACTCGACTCCTGGCAAAACTCCAATTGGCAACTCCAGAGGCCATCACTTGGCACTCACCTAGGCCACTCACCGTGGCACTCATCTAATACTCATAGAACAACTAATAGAACATTCCCCTTAGATACTTATTACGGGTGATTGGGAACCATTCAAAAGCCACCTCAAGTGTAGCGTGGGTCAAAAATGACCCATGGTATTTGGCAAAGGTCAAAGGCGAAAATATCATGGTCAACAAGGTAAGACAGTCAAAAAAAGGCAGGAAGGCTATGAGTCCCTAAATGGAAGCGACAAGTACCAAAAATTACCGGATGCGTCAAAAATGACCATGGTTAATCTGTCTAAGGGTGTGTATGTGTGTGCGGCACGCCGCACGTGTGTATAAGTGGAAATGTAAGTGTCTATTGGGTAAAATGTAAGTGTCATAGTGAATGTATGTTAAGTGGGTGTTGTGTGTCGAACAAAAAATTACCGTGGTGTGTGTGTGTGTGTTGTGTGTGTGTGTGAAAGCCTGTGTGGTGGTGGTACTGTGACCTGTGGCTGGTTGTGCCTCTCTCCGCTCCGCACGCCACGTGCGTAGGTGTTCAAGTAGGGTGGTCACCTCAACTCGTACAAGTTAGGAACGAAATATGTGACGGGGGGGGGGCCTACCAAGTGGGGTAAAAAAAATTAGCGTGGGCCAAAATTGACCCATGGTATATGGCAAGGTGGTCAAACAAGGTAAAGACCATCAAAAAAGGGCTAATCCCCTAAAGGAAGATCAAAAACTACCGTGGGGGAGGCAAAAAGGGCCACGGTCGAAAAAATTAGGGGGCTTAAAATAGGGGGCAATACGACAACGGTTGCTGAAACGCAAACCGTTTGGCGCAACCCTTCTTCGAAGGATTTTGCCAAAAATTAGGGTTTGCCAAAAAAAATTAGGGTTGCCAAAAAATTAGGAGTTCTCAAAAAAATTAGGGTTCTCAAAAAAATTAGGGTTCTCAAAAAATTACGGGTTCTCAAAAAATAGGGTATTCTCAAAAAATTAGGGTTGGCCAAAAAATTAGGTTCTCAAAAAAAGGTCAAGGTCAGTCAAAAAGGTCAAGGCCTAAAAAAGGTCTCAAGGGGCAGGTAAAAAATCACCCTCAAGGATACACAACGTGGCGGGTCAGAAAAGGTCCAAGGGCAGGTAACACAACTTGGGGTTAATCATTTTTTACCACAGGTAGGTCTCCCAATTTGGCAACGTAAAAATTGGACGCGTCTAAAAAGAAAAATGTGTGCAAAAGTTTCCTACATACGTTCACGTACATAAGATAAAACAATAGGAAAAGAGTTCATTCATGTAGTCTTGTAATATAATAAAATGAATTATGTATTCTGGTCTTAGATAGTATATAAACTACTCAAATGAAGATACTCGTTCTCCAACATGTTCAGCTTTAAAATTTCTCGTAAACTGAACAGACTTCAGCAAGAATATGCAAAGGATTTACAAAAAATAGTTCCCAAAAGAATATCTCTTGAAGTCGTTAATGGGACACTTACACAGGAAAACTTATTTTATCACAAAGACCTAATTGCGTGCGAAAACGAGTGCTATATAGATATACTATGCACATGGGAAGGAAAGCAAGCAAAACTTTTTTGAGATAAGATGTAGATCTATTTTGAAAATAATTATATCGATATACCGAGAGGAACAAAGGACCCTAAGAACACCCCGTGAGACAGGAACAAGTAATGGTGAGTAAACACTACAGCAACTCTTTAAGCATTTTTTAGTCTCCCACCTTCGACAACATATCCCAGCAACCTACAAGACCTCAGTAGAAAGAAAAGATTTCCTCTCGGCTAATAAATCCTCAAGATTACACAAGCCGAACTGCCTCAACGAAAACCAATAGAGACAGATAGGAGACGACCCTGTCCTCTCTCTCGACCGGAGCTGTTCTTACTTTCAAACTAGGAAAAGGAGCTTTAACGAAGCGTATGCGAAGTGAGCTCATTCATGGCATGAAAAAATAGATAATGGAGTGACAAGTATCATGTCGAAGTAGAAAGGGAAAAATTGATGCTTCTTAGTAGCAGAATCAAAGTTAAGTAACTAATAAATAGGTATATATCAAATATGTATTAATGTAGTAAGATGATAGAAGATAAATCCCTGAGATGGGTACGCATAAACAATCGTGTATGTACTAAAATATATATAATAGCGAAGGAAAGAACACGGGAAAGATCTAGGTGGGTATAAACGGTATATATATAATAATAATATAAATATACCCTCACGATAGTAGTTACCTATATATAAGATTATTATTTAAAGTTACCTATATATTACTATATGAGGTATGATATATATATTTACCGGATAAGGTATAATCGGGATATATATATATATTTGATTATGACCCTACTCAAGAATTTTGACAACGAGCCGCCACTTATAATATATAATATATAACGTATACTAATTATATATATATATATATATATAAGGTATATATATATAATACCCTATATATATATATAACGATCCGAGTATCAATATACCGTAGATCAAGAGGTATCATAGTCAGTAAGTATTATGTGGATTGTACTAGTAGAGTATAATAACCTGATATATTATATAATTGAGGCTCGCCCGAAGAGCGAGGAACCAAGTTACGCTAAAACTGTGGTGGATGTTTTGGCTTTTGGGGAGATGCGTGCTTAAGAAAAAGAGAGTATAGAGAAGAAGGACTAAGGAATGCCTTAGGACAGTTAGAAATATGAGTAAATTAAATGTTTGTTAGATGAAATTAATGCAGCCCTCCGCAAGCGTTACATTAATTAGCAATCTTCTAACAATTAATCATATGGAGATCATATTGCCCAATTCAAAATAACCACTTTCGTTTAATAAGAGTATGTACGATATAGGATAATATAAAGATAATAATAATAATAGAGTTACATTAATTAGCATTCTTCTAACATGAATCATATTGCCCAATTCAAAATAACCACGTTTCTTTAATAAGAATTAATAATAATAATAATAATAAAATAAATAAATAAATAAATAAATAAATAAATAAATAAATAAATAAATAAAATTAAAAATTCCAAACAAATTTTCTTTCCCATTATTTATTACTATTTTACGTTTGCCAAATCAAGAGTAATTTTAATCACGAAAAAACAAAAAAGGAGTAATAATCCGTCTCTATGTCATTTATATCGTAGCGATATTTATTTATTTAAAATCAATAAAAAAGTAAAATTTGGAAATAAAAATTTTCTCCAAAATAAAAAGAAGCAAAAAAAAAAAACTCGCAAAATTTTCGTTTAACAAATTCGAGTAGCCAATTTAATTCCTTTTGTTAATATAGGAATTTGCTACTTCATAATGCCTTTATTTTCCATTTCTCACCCGTTTAATTAATTTATTATTCTTTGAAATATATTTTAAACATTTGCAGAAAATTTAATTAATATCTGGACTGGGGCCATTTTAATAAAAACATTCATATATATTATAAACAGGTCGACCGGAGCCGAGTCGCAGTCGGAGCGAGAGCCCGGATTACCTTAGGCCACCGGGCGAGGTATAGATATTATGCTGTATATATATCTATAATGGTATGTAGAAGAAGGAACATGTCACAGAATAATTATAAATATATTATGATATATATATATATATATCACGGATGAAAGGTATATAAACCGGGTGAAACCGGGTTGCTTAGAATAAATACACTATGGTATAATATACTATATAGTATTATATATAGTGTCATATGAGGTGTAATATTGGATAAAATATTATTATTTATTATACGATATATCAGCCAGTAGAGGAATAAA
>JABUQX010011642.1:7500-38859 GCA_015478945.1 Trachelipus rathkii | reverse complement strand
TATAAATAAATAAGAAGTAATATAATCTTATATGATATACTCTAATATTATAGTATATATATAGATTAGTATATATATATATATTATTATATATTAATTATATTATATATATTCTGGCGATTCTCCTCATCGTCCACCTTCTGTGGTTCTCTCAGAGTCTTATTTATATAATGTCTATGCCTTTGCCTATGGTGACTTTTACAACATTTGATCGGGTGCATGGGACCCTGAAATCTATGAACGTTTTAGGAAGGCGGGTTGGCCCGGAATTTCGGCAATTCACTCCCCGAGTTTTTGAGGAGCGAGTTGTGGCTTCAAGTTGCTACCCGCCCTCGTTAACTATATTCTCTATGTCTCAATACTAATACTTTTTTTTTTCCCCCCCTTCGCTCGTAAGATGAGTTGGAAGCACGCACAGTGTACCCAACCTATTCTCGAGTGAAAAAAAAATAAAAAAAGGAAGCGCTCTTGGATCACTTGACTAAACGATCGCCCTAGAAGGCTACTCTCACTTAATTTTGTATTCTTATCTAAAGATCTTTGAAAACCCTTGTCTCCATCCTCAATTCTTAGATCGCATCTGGAATCTCATTCACTTCTTTTCGTCGCCAGGACGCTTTGCGACGGGCTCGAGGATTCTATATATGCGATATACTTTTCCTATTAACTGTCTATGTTTCCGCCTCAGAACTACGGGATGTGACGACTTGTGCGTGGCGTGGCGCTCTTGACATATCCAAGCCATTTGACCGGGTATGGCACGGGTCGCTGCTCTCCAAGCTCCCCCCCCTCCTGGTTTCCTCTTCTCTTTGCTTTCTTACTTTTGCTTTCTTTCAAATCCTCAAATATCGCTGTTGTGTGGGGGCGACTTCTTCCCTTTCTATCAAAAGTCGTGTTGTTCCTCAGGGAGGGTTTCTGTTCTTTAGCTGCCTACTTTTATTCCTACTTTTCTATTAATGATCTTTCTTGTGCACCTTGCACCTCTAACTCATCCACGTTTATGCCGATGAACTCGACCCTTCATCCCTCACCTCATTTCAATTCTGCTCTCTCTATTACTTTCTAGAATTGCCTCTCGTCTCAATCTTCCGATTCTATTCTTCTCGCTTATCTGGATAGAATTCCGGGTCGGGGTCTCGTCTCAATCATTGTAAAATTTCAATTCTTATTAAAAACCCGAGTTCTACAAATCTCCCTATTTCTAAGGAAACCTTCTTAAACTTTTCATATCTCTTTCAAACTGTTCTCTCGGTTTCTCCTGTTGACAATGTATAACATCCTTGGCCTAAACATAAACAAAAAAGTCTCGGAAACCTCACATCACATACGGTTGCAAGGGCGGCCTTAAAGAGGGAGTTCTGTTTAGAGCGCAAGACTTTTTTCCTCTTCTCACGTTGGCTCGGATCCGCTATTACAAGGGGCCTTCATCCGCCCTTGTAGTGGACAGTACTGCTCTTTCATATCTGGGAAGGGGGGGCTTGGTTCCACCCGGCTTTTGGATAGGGTTCCGACGGTTCAAGGCCAAAAAGGCTATAAACTGTCTGTTTACTTCCCAGTTTCACTTTGACCCTCTATCTTTGCCGGCGCGTGAGGTTGGTGCCCTATCTCTTTCTATAGGTACGCCGCGCGGCAGGCTCTCGGAAGGGATACTTATCACCGCGTACACCACCTTTACGCCCTCGATAGCACAAGGGGGTGCTGTGTCGGCGCTTGAGTTTTGCGTTGAAATTGATAACTACAGGCTAGTTCGCTGCGGTGCTTCCATCTTTCCTGCCACCTCTGTTCTGTGGAATTCTCTTCCATTCTTTCTGTGTTTCCTGTTGAATTTAATCTCTCTCACTTTAAAGCTTGCGTCTCAGCAGTGCTCATCTGCGTAGTTTGCGTAGTTGATGAATGTCTGAGTGGATGCACACGCCCCTCCTTGGAATAGGGCTGCTGTCCCGTGAGTGGTGGTGACAACTGTAAAAAAAAATAAAAAATAAAAAATAAAAAATATTTATTAAATTATTTTTCTTTTTACATTACGTAAAAAATATTGGTTATAGTTTAGCCGAGGTGAATAAACTTTACGTAACTTTGTATTAATTTAAAACTATAAACTTTTAATTTACAGAAATGGTGTCAAAAAATTTCTTTGAAGTTTTTTTTACCGATTAAGCGTTTATTATAAATGCATAATTTTAATAAAAATATGAAAAATTACGCTCCGAAAAAAAAAAAATTGACTGATTTCGGCGTGTTTTTTAGGGATAACCTACTATCGGATGGTGTGGGTGTGCTGGAGGTATTTTCCGATTAGTTTATATATCGATAAAAAATAATTTTCTTTCGATAATTTTTTTACGATATCAACGCGATTCAATTAACCATAGTATTATTCTATTACTGTGATTGAATAAACCAAACGTAGTTTAATTAAAACTAAAAAAAGTAAAAAGTTTGTTAAATATTATTATGTCGAAAATGAATATAAAAAAAATTAATTAATGCTTTCAAAAATTATTTTTTTTTAATATATATATATAGATAATATATATAATATATATATATATATATATATATATATTATATATATATATATATATATATATAATAGTATATATAGAGAGAGAGAGAGAGAGAGAGAGAGAGGAGAGAGGGAGAGGGAGATAGAGAAAGAGAGGGAATGAGGTTAGTTTAGGCATACAGCCCATAAATAGTAAATCGATCTACGTAAATCTAAATTTTAGGACAACGTATTGTAATCGTCCCATATAAGGTTAGGCTAGCCTACCTCGGCCGAAATATTATAATATATATATAGTTAATAGTACTAATATATATATATAATATAAATATATAGATATATAATATATATATATATATATATATAATATATATAATATATAATATAGTATTACTATATAAATATAGAGGCATATATGCTTAACTATATGTTATGTACCGTTAGTCCGTAACTCGCCTCAAGTATAGAAATTTATATGGCAAGCTCGGCGTGACGTTATACTCACACGTCAGGATTTTCGCCGTTACGATTAAACCTACAACTTGATGATTTTTTTATACATTGTTTCTGATAAATTATTAATGAACTTATTACGATGTGTTATTAACTTCTTAAAAATCATCATTGATGTTAAATTTACATTTTTTTAGTTAAAATCTGTTGTTGACCACGTCGATGACTATTTATAAATCAGACATATATAGTTATATATATATATATATATATATATATATATATTTATTATATTATAAACATTTATATATTTATATAATATATATAAGATTATTATTATATATATACGGCCCAATAGGGGGCTCGAGCCGACGGGAACACATGGGGACGATTAATCATACCCCTAGGGGAAGGGCCCTCGGGAGAGTGGGAAACCCACCGTAACCGACACCCAGAATACCAAAGAGCCGGGGTCCCCTGGGAGGAGCTTGCTCCTCCGAGACTCCGGTCGGTGAGTAGGGAAATTTAGTTTCTTTTGTTTTATTTTTCTACCCTGCCGTTTCCGCCCGGAAAGGCCGAGAGGAGGACCCCGACTCCTGCCATTCGTGCGGTATACCCTTGGGTACCGCGACGCAATTAGTTTAAAAAAACAATCTTTTTTTTTTTAAAAAAAACTAAGTTCTCAAACTGATAGATCGCCCCGAGGCAGGGAGTCGGGGTCTCTCGCCTTCCGGGAAACTACGGGGGTGGACTATTTCCCCCCTCCGGGGAGGTCTCCCGGAAACCGCCCGCTCTTGGTATTGGTTTTGCCTGTCTATCCATGTCCTAAATTCGCGGGGGTTCCGGGGGGTTCTCCGCTCCCCATCCCCTCCCCTACGGGGGTATGGAAAACGTCCCCCAGCTGGTTCCCGTCGGTCGAGCCCCATTGGGCAATATCAGGCCGCCCAAGCGAACAACGACAAACAAAGCGCGACACCGGACCCGCCCGAACCTATCCACTCGCGTGATATATAGTATAATAATTATTTATATATATATATATATAATATATAATATATATATATATATATAATATATATATAATATAATAATATATATATATATATATATAAATATATATATGATAAAATGGGCCATGAGACGTCACAGTAATACCGTAAACGCGGGAATCTGACGTGTTAGTTATTGACTTCATATGACGTCCACGCGGAGCGTTGCATACAAATTTCTACTTGACGGGTTACGGTACGATAAGAGAAGAATAATCCTATATATTATTATATATATAATATATATATATATATATATATATATATAATATTATATATATATATAATATATATATTATATATATATATATATATATATATTAAGATTAAATTATTTTTCTTTACATTTACATTTAGTTTATAATTTTGTTTTTCCAATTATTATATATTTTTTTAATTAAGATATTTGAATTTTTTTGGAAAAACTTATTTAAATTAAGCGTGTTCGTTTTTGCATTTGTTCTTACGAAAAATGCTCAAATTTTCGTTCGTTTTCGTCAACCTTAAGGCAAAATCGTAAAAAATGCTCATCAACGTAAGGAATTTCTTTAATTCTGTATGGTTGCATGTATATACAATGGTGTATGTTTATTCTATATTACAGCAGAATTCAGGACGATTTTTTACGTTTGGTGAGCATTTGTTTTTACGATTTTGCGGCTAAGGTTGACGAAAACGTACATAAACTGGTCATATTAAATTAGTACAAATGCAAAAAATCGAACACGGCTTTAAATAAATTAATTGATAATTGATAAAACAATTATAATATCGATAATTAATAAATATCGATGTATCGATTGGTTGAAACGCATTTCGACCGTCATTCTTCATCCCTACACGAACGAAAAAAAGGCAAAAAGTTACGTTTTTCCTAGCATTTTTTGCTCTTCTTCATGCTAATTTTTTAGATTTTGGGGAAAATAATTAAATGTGTGTAAATTAGACGCTAATCGGTTAAAAAAAGAACTTCAAAAGAGATTTTGATTTACCATTTTTGATAAATTATAAGTTTATAGTTTTAATACAAAGTTACGTAAAGTTTATTCACCTCGGCTAAACTATTACCAAAATATTGTTTTCCAATTATTATTATTTTTTTAATTTAAATATTTTTAATTTTTTACGTACATTTTTTTAAAATAAAATCGTTGATAATCGATAAAACAATTATAATAATCGATAATTAATAAATATCGATGTATCGATAGGTTGAAACGCATTTCGACCGACCGTCATTCTTCATTCCCCATACACGAAACGAAAAAAAGCCAAAAATTACATTTTTCCTTAGTTTTTTTTCATATTTTTATTAAAAAGAGTGCATCTATAATAACCTCAAATGTGTAAAAAAAACTTCAAAGAATTTTTTAAATACCATTTTTGCTAATCGTCGTTATTGTTTTAATGTAATAGTTACATAAAGTTTATTCACCTCAGCTAAATTATTACCTATAATTATAATACAGTATTTACATAAATTCAAGTCCGTAATGCTCCATAACTACCCATTTGGTCTCTGGAGAAGACTGTCTGCTTGGACATCTACTTCAAGATTGGAACTTTTTCCTTGGACTTTAGTTTTCCTTTTTGTTGTGCGTTCTTAGTGTTACTGTGTTAGTGTATAGTGTTGTGAATATATTACTCGAATAGTGTTTTAACTATATTCGTTTTTCCCTATGGGGAAACATGGCAAAAAGAAAAAAAAAGAAGAATTGTACAGACTCGACTTTAGCTACCAACCCTATAGATCATGCAGATTCTGTAAATATCATGGGCATAGATAATGCCCCTCAGACATCTAGTGATAATACTCTTTCCTACTGTTCTTCAAGTTCAAATGAGGACATATCTGATGTTCCAGTTAAACCTACTGACATGAGTATCTCTACCATAACCCTACCAAGTTAGGTTTCTCCAATCCAGCTGTACCTAGGATGGATTTTGAGGGGTTTGTAAATAATAGAAAGAGGAAAAGGGACATGAGATTGGAAGGTGGTAGTTCACATAGTGGTAACAGTGTTACTCAGGCACAGCTTCGGCCTTCTGTTCAAGGCACTGATGTTCCTGGTTTTGTTAGATTTTTATATATTCAGGCAGCTAATGATCCATTTCATTTACGTAAGTTTAAGCCTTTTGTGATGAGAAAGGCTGTTGAACATATTGCGAGAGGACCATTAAAATCTGCTCGATATTGTAGATCTAGGAGTTTGTTAGTGGAAACTTTTACTAGATTTCAAACTGAGTTGCTAATGCAATCTACCTCACTAATTAATGCAGGGTTGACACAAAAAGCCAATTAGCTTTTTGGATTTTTGACCATGAAACTGGCTCTGGCTTTTTAATAATCCATGAATCAAAATTTGTTAATGAGCAAAATATATAAAAAAAAAAAGTTTTTTTTTAAAATATAAGATAGATAATCTTTGCTTAATTAAGTGGAAATAAAGAAATGCAAAGGAAAATTTTATTGTTACCAAAAATTCCTTAATATTAATAATAATTCACGTATTTTTTTGCTTAATAGAATATTAGGAATGAAAAAATTTTTAAATTTTCATACAATGAAATTTATTAACATAATATGCACTGTATTTCATATTTTTCATCTTTTTTAAATATTTCCTTTTTAAATGCAAAAATGCCTATTAGTATTAGTAACTATTTTAATTAACATCTTAGATATCTGTACACTCTTACTAATTTTTCAGATTTATCTTTTCCTAATTTGTTTCTTAATTTTGACCAGATTATACCATAGGTAATAAAAAACCTCTCTATTGATCCTGAACTAGCAGGACAGGTTTGAAGATTTTAGTAATATTCTGTTTGAGGGTAAAGTATCAATATCCATATTTTAGAAAAGATAAAAGATTTTATAATATTGCCTTCTAGGAGTTTTTATTTCATTTGAATGCATGCAATCAATATTAAAAAAAAATAAAAAGAACAAATTTTGTAATTTAAGCACACATTTACACATAAATCTAAAATATTATTGGCAAATATTAAAATTGTGATCAGTAGAAAATTTTGTGAGTATGTTGACTCAAGCAGCGTTTGTAGACTTGCTCTGAATTTGTGAAGCGTCTCTCTCTCTCTCTCTCTCTCTCTCTCTCTCTCTCTCTCTCTCTCTCTCTCTCTCTCTCTCTCTCTCTCTCTCTCTCTCTCTCTCTCTTCTCTCTCTTCTCTCTCTTCTTCTCTCTCGTCTCTCTCTCTCCTCTCTCTACGCTCTCTCTCTCTCTCTCTCCTCTCCTCTCTCTTCTCTCCTCTCTCTCTCTCTCGCTCTACTCTCTCTCTCTCTTTCTCCTCCTAGCTCTCTCTCTCTCTCTCTCTCTCTCTCTCTCTCTCTCTCTCTCTCTCTCTCTCTCTCTCATCTCTCTCTCTCTCTACTCCTCTCTCTCTCCTCTCTTCTCTCTCTCTCTCTCTCTTCTCATCTCTCCTCTCTTCTCTCTCTCTCTCCTCTCTCTCTCTCTTCTCTCTCTCTCTCCTCTCTCTCTCTCTCTCTCTCTCTCTCTCTCTCTCTCTCTCTCTTTCTCTCTCTCTCTCTTCCCCCCCTTCTCTCTCTCTCTCTCTCTCTCTCTCTCTCTCTCTCTCTCTCTCTCTCTCTCTCTCTTCTTCTCTCCCGATCTCTCTCTCTCTTGCTCTCTCTCTCTCTCTCTCCTCTACTTTCCTCATTGTATCAATTCTTCTCACACCTAACATTCTCTCTCTCTCTCTCTTCTCTCTCTCTCTCTCTCTCCCTCTCTTTCTCTCTCTCTCTCTCTACTCTACTCTTCTCTCTCTCTCTTTTTTTCTTTTTCTCTCTCCTCCTCTCTCTCTCTCTCTTCTCTCTCATCTCTCTCTCTGCTCTCTCTCTCTCTTCTCTCTCTCTCTCTCTCTCTCTCTCTCTCTCTCTCTCTCTCTCATCTCTCTCTCTCTCTCTCTCTCTTCATCTCTCGTCTCTCTCTCTTCTCTCTCTCTCTCTCTCTCTCTCTCTCTCTCTCTCTCTCTCTCTCTCAACACATTTTGCAAATTTTTCAATTTAGTTATCATTCACACATTTTGAGCATAAATGACTCAATGAAGCAAATATATATATTATTAAATAAAACATGAATCAATTTTGGCCATAGGGTCTTCATTTGTATAGCCTTTATTTTATCTTCATCATTTTAAAAATATTAAGGACCATTCTATAAAGATTGGTATAAACATTTTAATTATTTTTTTAAGCTGGGAGAGCTTTGCCGCATTGAAATTTTAACAAAGTTAATTTTAAATTGATTATTATGGATATTAAAAGTGAAATCAAAATTAAGGATGAATTCTTAGAAAGTTCAGAAGATTTCAGAGACAGTGGTCAAAGATTTGAACAGGATTCATTGTTGGGAGATGTTCCGGTAAGGAATTTATTCTTTTTATTATTAGCATCATCATAATCCACCTCCTATCCCCAGATTGGGGGTGAGGTGTATCGCATACAGTGGAAACAGAAAAGTAATAGAAGAACGTAACACAAGTCAAAAAGAAATCCCCACCCTTACTGTCCCCTTTATACCCTTAAGAGAGAACTCATCACAGTCAGAAAAATCCAATCTAGTGTGTCATGAGACTTCGACAGACTCTCACTGTGGTATCTCATCAATGTGGGATTCATCCCCTGAGCCAGGCCCACAATCATACCCCCTCACAAAACCCTGCCATTCACTCCTGTTATTCCCCTTTTCGCCACTGCCAAACTCACATTCCTCATCTTCAGGCATTCCTTTACTGACTCAACCTATTTTTTCTTAGCCCTCACTGCCTGTTGTTTTTTAACACACACACCACTATACATCCGCTTAACCAACTTATATCATCCATCCTTTCCATATGACCAAACCATCTCAAAATACTCTCGTATATTCTCTCATTTACTCTCTTCTTCACACCACACAACTCCCTAATGCTTTCATTCCTCATTTTATCAATTCTTCTCACACCTAACACGCCCCTAAGAGTGTCCATCAGAACACATTGTACCTTAGATATATATGGTACCTCTTTTTACAGATCATAGTTTCACTACTATACATTATCACAGGCAACAACATACCCTCATGTAAAACCCTAGCACACTCAAGGCTTAGTCCCTTTACATCCACCAATAATTTAATTTCAACAGCACCTTCCTACCACTAATAACTTTCCTACTACACTCTGCATCATCCGTCTCCTTTTCATCCAGCATATATCCTAAATATTTAAACTCAGACACTTGTTCCAGTTGCTAACCATCTAACATAATTTCACACTGTGGACTCCTCTCACCCCTCACTCACTGCCATAACCTTACCCTTATCTACATTTACTTTCAAGCCTCTTTTTACACACCTTACCAAACCCCTCTACCAATCCTCTCAAACTCTCTTCAGATTCGCCACACAAAACCAAATCATCTGCATATAATAAGTAGGGCACTCTCCACTCTCTTCCATTCTCCATCATTCTAACAACTTCCCCTGCAACCCCTACCTCTAATTCTTTCATAACCCCATCCATATACAAAATCAATAACCAAGGATACATAACACATCCCTGCCTCACTCTGCTATTAATATTAAACCAATCGCTTTCAACTCCATTTATTCTTAAACATGCTTCACTATCGTCATACATACTTTTGAACCATTCAGAAGCCTACTACCAACACCTTATATCACTTACACCTGCCATAGAGCTTCCCTATTAATCCTATCATACTCTTGTGGCAAATCCATAAAACCTAAATACAATTTATTCTTCTCTCATTTTCTCAATTATTTGTTTCAATGTAAAAATTTGATCCACACATCCACTACCACTTATAAATGCACCTTGCTCTTCACCAATCATTCCCTCAGTCACTTGATGTACTCTTTCAACCAAAAATACCATATCTTCCTGACAACCCTTAGTAAACGAATTCCCTTATAGCTCCTACAGTTCCCCTTACTCCCCTTATCCTTATATAAGGGTACTATTAATGCCCTCCTCCAATCCCTCGGAACTATACCCTCCATAAACTCTTTGTTGCACAACTTCCAAATCCATTCAATCACCCACTCTCCTCCATTCTTGATCATTTCACCAGTAATTCCATCTATGCCTGCAGATTTACCATTCTTCAACTTTCTCACTCTGCCCATTATATCCCTTTTACTAATTATCTCATCCCCAAAATACTTATTTTTTCTTACACCATCAAACCCAAACACATTCACTATCACCTCTCCATTACTGCCATTGTTATGCAGATATTTGAAGTGTTCCCTCCACATTCACCTCTCATCCATTTCATTATTCTATGCAGGTTCCCCATATTCTCATTCTTAACCTTTTGTTTATTATTATTATTATTATTATTATTATTATTATTATTATTATTATTATTGTTATTATTATTATTATTGTTGTTACAATAAAACTTATTATTTACAAATTTATCTTTTCCACAGAAAGAAATAATTTACTCACCGATATATGTCAAAGATGGGATTGAAATAAACAATGAGCCGTCAAGTATTAAGGAAGAATATTTGGAGACCGATCAAAATATTGAACAAATATCTCAATTAGAAGAAAGTCTGGTAAGAATAGAGAATTAAAAAATTGTTTTATTTGTGTTTCTTATAAATTTGATAGATTCTCTTGTATGAAATTTATTATTTTTATAAATTATTATTTTATCACTAGTGTGATAAAAATTGTGTAACTTTGGTTTCCAAGTTACAAGGGTCGCAATTTTGGGAGGTTATTCAACCGTCTCTTTGAAATTCTATAACTCCCTTCTGTTTCAAGATAAGACCTTTTTGAAATCAGCAATGAGAGAGAACTCTGAAGATTCTGAAATTAATTTTTTTGAGGGGGAAAGTTTATTATTATTTTTTAATCTTATTTTTCTCCATGAAAGGATATCTCCTCATAGTTCAAACCTCCTACTGCTTTAAATACCTTTCCTGTTAATTTAATCCATTGGTTGGGAACCTGCGGCCTTAAGGCAACATGTGGCCTTCTAGACCATCAAGTATGGCTTTCTATGGCATATCTAGATAAATCTTAGTTATATATTTAAGAAACATAAATTCAAATTTGTTACAATAATACATAACAGGATATACCCGGTATATATATTTGGTGAACTCGTACAGAATAATTACTAGTTAATGATAAAGCATCATGCCGAATATAAACAAAATATAGATTATTCGAACTCAAATGCATATAACACACTAAAATTTAAATAAATATTAACGCATCTTAGGGGCATGCTAGGTGTGAAAAGAATTAATAAAGTGAGGAATGAACGTATTAGAGAGTTGTGTGGTGTGAAGAAAGGGGTAAATG
This sequence comes from Trachelipus rathkii, assembly GCA_015478945.1. Taxonomy (NCBI): domain Eukaryota; kingdom Metazoa; phylum Arthropoda; class Malacostraca; order Isopoda; family Trachelipodidae; genus Trachelipus; species Trachelipus rathkii. The sequence continues at coordinate 27,504 of JABUQX010011642.1, read as the reverse complement.
AGAGAATAAATGAAAGTATGTTGAGATGGTTTGGTCATGTGGAAAGGATGAATGATAGCCGGTTGGTTAAGCGGATGTATAGTGGAGAGTGTGTTGGGAACCGACCGGCTGGGAGACCGAAGAGGAAGTGGATTGAGTCGGTGAACGAATGTCTGAAGGAGAGAAATGTGAGTTTGGCAGAGGCGAGAATAAAGGTGCATGATAGGAGAGAATGGCGGGGTTTTGTATGGGGGCATGGTTGTGGCCCACCTGGGCCAGGGGATGAACCCTTACATTGACGATTTACCATAGTGAGGGTCCGTCGCGGTCCCATGATGCTCTAGGGTGGATTTTCTGTCTGTGACGAGCTCTCACTAATTAATGGTACAGAGGGGGCGGTAAGGCTGGGCTTTCTTTTCGACGTTTGTCATGTTCTCCTACTGCTTTTCTTTTCCGATGCTTGTACAGCACCTTACCCCCAATCTTGGGGCAAAGAGGAAGGTGAAGAAAGAAAGAAAGAAATTAACGCATCTTTTTAAATGGATCTTTGTTCTAATTGCATGAAAGATTTTCTAAGTGTTCCCTCCACACTCTTCCCACATCCATTTCGGCAGTTACGAAAGAACCATCTCTATTCATTATTCTATGCAGTTTCCCCTTATTTTTTACCTTATTTTTTTCTCCTACGTATGCAAATTTTAGTCTTCCCTTTTTTCCTTCTTATATAATTCCAAACATCTTTCTTTGAGACCTCATCATTTGCTTTTAGCACATTCAACCAAGGCTATTTTTAACTTTTAACCGCTTGCATCACCTCTTCATTCCACCATTCACTGTTGTGATCCTTACTTCCTACTTTAGCACATCCCCATACTTCTCTTGCGCTACTAACAAAGGCTTCCTTCATTTGTGCCCAGATTTGTTCAGTTTTATCTTGTTCACATTCAATTGATTTATTTGCAAGCGCTCTCAAATACTTTTCCTTATTACCTTGTTCACTTAACTTCTCACTCTTAATTCTTCCTACTTCCTTCCTTACATCTTTCTTCTCCGTCCATGCCCCCACTAACTTAATGTTGCATAAAATAATATAATGGTCGGATAATCCCATCCCCAGCCTTCTCAGTGATTTAACATCCATCACATACTTCAACATCTCCTTCACCAACACAAAATCAATCATACTTCTCACTACGATAATATCTCTACTTACACCAACTCTTCTATACTTTTGAATACTTTTGCGTTAGATGAGAGTATTTCTTACACACATACCTCTTTCCTCACATAATTCAATCACCCTCCTACCATTTTCATTTTTTACTGTCACCCCAAATTTATACTATTCATTTTTTGATTACCTTTCCAACCATTTAAATAACCTTTCACAATCAATCTGAAGCTCCTACTCACCCAATCCAAAACATCTTCCGGATTATCCAAGAAAGATGCACTATCCTCTACATCATCCTCAGATGGACCATATGATACACCACACATACCTTGACCTTTTCAAACTTAAATTTAACCATTAGATCTAGTACTCGCACAAACAAAATCTACCATACTTCCATGCCATATGTCACTCATCAAAATCGCAACTCCTTTTTCTCCCTCTCATTCCTCTCCACTTCCAGCACACGCACATTTCACACCACACCTCTCATCTTCACTTTTTCCTTTTATCTTTCATTCAGTCACGGCGAGCAAATCAAATTTACCCTTTCCAAATTAATGAATACAGTGAAAGATTTATTGATTGTGAAAAGCATGATATCACCTTGAAAATAGCTTTTCAACCTCTTAGTTGATTTATCAAAGGCATTTGAAGAGTTACTAGTAGAGTTTATTGAATTGTTTTAAGATAAATTTGGGAAAATCCTGTTAAAAGTTGGGAAAAGGCTGTAGAATAACCTCGCCTTCGGGAACACGCTTGCCGATTGATTTCATGCTTTTTAACGAATCAACATTCTCATATTTAACAGAAATCAAGAATTCGTTGAGAAATCAAATGACAGATGAGCATCTATCTGGTAGACCAATTAAAACTTAAAACTTCCATGTTGGAACCATATATCACAATGTTTTACCCGCAGAAGCAATCTCAGAGAAGTCATTAAAATATTGAAAAGATAAAATTAAATAAATAAAGATTAAAAAAAATGGCTGTATATTCCCTGAGTTATTAATTTACAAGAATAGTAAGAAAAGATTCAATATTATTGTAAGAAATTGTCACATTTATTGACTGTGGCCTCACTTTTGGTGGCAAATTTCAATGTGGTCTCACACGTAAAAAGGTTCCCCACCTCTTTTTAAACCTATAGTTGTAAGCCAAGGGGTTACGTCTTTCATCCTTCTAATAACATCCACAATTTCTGATCTTATTTTTATATTCATCAAAATTTTTTGATTCTTTTCTTTCCTTTTCGGCTTATGACATTAACTCCTTTCTGAATACATTGTTGCTCTTTGCATACATTGAAAGACTTTGAAAAGAAAAAAAAAAAACAAAAAGCTTTGCAGGTTTACTTATAACTAACTAATAAACAAATGAAAAAAATTAAATTTACAATATTTTTTATCAATATCCTTTCTGGTTTGATTTATCCAAGAAATATATTTTTCATTTTGTGTACTTGTTTTTCTCACTGCTTTATTATTATTATTATTATTATTATTATTATTATTATTATTATTATTATTATTATTATTATTATTATTATTATTATTATTATTTTTATTATTATTAGTTGGGGGGAATAGATTAATTAATTTCGGTTTAGTTTTAAATTCATAAATTCTATTTTTATTAAAAGATACTTTGTCAAATAAAAATTTTTAAATATTTTTCTTTGTTATTTTGTAGACTCGTACTAGTGATGTAGACCATGGAGAGAAAGATGACAGACTCAGAGGAAAAAGCCCTTTGAGAAACGAACCTCAATCGTCAAGAGGAAAGAACCAAAAGATTGAAAACAAAGATTTGAAACATCATGAAGAAGATGAGTTGGAACTTCATTCGAAGTTACACGGTAAGAAGTTTAAATGTGATTGACTAAACTAAAAATTTAAAAGAAAATATGCTAGCCTAAATAAACAAATACCGCACAATCAAAACTTTTTTTTTAACAGATAAACACCACCGCTCACGGCAGAGCCCAAATCTAGGAGGGGTTGTACTCAATTAATGTCCGAGCAGGAAAGAAGCCAAACCCAATGAGGGAATAGCTCACATTCTCCCACCTGACCAGTTGCTAACCTGGGACCATCGCTTTGTTTGGTGAGTGCCCTACCACTGAGCTATCGGGCGTTTATATAAATATGAAATACAAATAAAAAAATATATATACACACATACATAAATATACATACATACTTAAATACATAAATCATTACCATTACACTAATTATTACCATTACTAGCACTAACACTAATATCACTATTAAACATTAACATCACTATTGGCACTTTGGGTTTCATCAACTTGTCTGCGATTAACTGTCAAAGGTTAGAATCCGGTACCATCTTTCTATCCCTTCTCTCGCAATCCAATTGAGGTAAAGTTGACCCCTAGTTCAAAATCACCGTTGCTACTCCCAATTCCTATATCACACAAAAGTGCCTGAAGGGCCAAATCTCCACAAACAATTAAAGACCCTATAAAATAAAGAAAACACTCATTCTTATATCATTCTATACCCTCCCTTTTTTCCTCCCACATAATCTTTTATTCCTTTTACATCTACTCCACTCTTAGTAAATACATCCTCCAATTGATGTCTTGTATCTACAAATTCAACCTTAGAAATCTTATTCTCTTCCATCATCCAGTTGAGCCGTTCAATATCTATCCTTAGGCATTTATTCACCACTTGTTTTACAGAATATATTGCATTCTTTAATGTCCTACTATCCGTATAGACGAGAACCTCCAATCTATCACCACCAACAATTTCATTCCAACATTCTTCGAGATATATACCTGCTTGTGTACCCTCAATGATGGTAATCGCTTCAGCCTCAATTGTTGATTTTGCATCCCTTCTCATGCACCTCGACTTCCAAGCAATCCCGTGTAGGGGAGAGAATGGGAATGGAGGGCAATTATTTACAGAGAATCCCCGGGAGAGAGTTTTTTAGGGATTTTGGTCACTCAGCGAATAAAATGAAGTAAACAGAAAATATTCCCATATAATAATATTCCCCAATAATAGAAAAAACTAAAAACGAGAAACAAAGGTGAGACTCGCCGAAGTTTTCTGTGGCAGTATCTGCTCCAGTGGCGAAGGCTGAATCCCAAACAATAGAGTTTAGACCTTACTCTAAAGGAGGGTAATTTAGGACTAGAATGCCCTGTCAAATACCCCGTCAAGAAACAGTGGTAACAATTCACTCGAAAATTAATATAACACAAAATTGGACATAAGGGAGAAATAAAAGAGGGAATAACTATAACTTTAATGAAAAAAAGAAATGATATATACAATGGGAATGGTGAGTTATCTCACGGAATTGTAACTATATATAAAGAAGATCTCTATGTATGATAGAGCTTCGTTAGTAACAGGATTTTCAGTAAAACTGAATCAGAGATGGCTGTAAACTAATCTAAGAAACACGGTTCAACTGAAACAAGAAACCTTTTGGTTGAGTTGAGAAAAAAACACCCTCTTATCAACGAATACAATGAAACTTGCTGAGCAAGGTGAATTATAAGTGTTTGTGATGGAATGGATGCAAAAGTAACCAAAAAGACTCAACTTATTCTGATGGAGTAGAATCTGGAGTCTGCTGCGATATAATAGCTTCTGGATTTGCTTTCAAGATAGCCCTTGTATTATCTATCAGGATTCGATGACGATGGCGTCAAATAACGCCCAAGAATAGCACCTGAAGAATATGTAAAACACATTATTCTTTCTGATTGAAGTAAGAGGTGCTATTAATAAATTAGTTAACATAACATACCCTTAGCAGATAATGCTGTCGATTAAGGGATGCTACAGCTGCAATTCATAAAAGATCAGCAGGTGGAAGTGACCTTATTCGGATCTTAGAATTATCAGAGATCCTCTGATTGAACTTCCGTACAATCTGGAACAGTAGCACAAGAACTCAGTCACCAATGCTTTATATGTTTAGCAACATATAAACCATTATGTGACATAACATATTTAACATTTGATAATTGATACCACATGAATATCAACATACTTCTAAGTTATAAAGTTGATTGTTGATGAATTTGCTGCTCAATACAAGAGGCACAAATTCAGATAATAATCAACCTAAAAACTATGAATACTTTCTATGCCTGAGATGTCAAAGAAATGATTGCAACATTCGGAGAAAAAGGGTTAAGTAACATGACATGGATAGACATAGATATAAATTTTCAAAATAAAATTATATACATTTAATGTACAAAAATGCTATTGAATAACTAGTATTCAAGGTACTATACAAAAACAAAATGGAATACAGAAGACCATCAATAATGATAATGGCAAGAAGTCCCTTATACCGGCATCTATTCCCTTTTATGTCCTTTAAAGGAACGATATACCCCACTTGCGGACTAACAACCTTCTATACCGTAAGAAGCATCTGTATACACCTCCACCTGAATCTTATCCTCTAACGCACTCAACCATATTCCCATATCGATCTCTTTACTCTTGTTAATCATATTTATAAGTTTCCTCATTTCTTCCTCTTTTTCTCCTTTAAAGAACTTACTTCTATCACTCACATTATAACATTGTGGTGGGTTCGATTCCCAAAAATGTGTGGGGTTGCGATCTCCGCTCCCTATCCAAATTTGTCGTCGGTCTATCTAACGAGAAGAATTTAACAACCACAGGAAGACAAAAAAAAGAACAGAAACACGAACAACAAAAACAACAAGAATCAATTGCAAAAAAATCACCAACACAACTAATTCTTCTCCACAACAACACCCATATATATAGTCCGATACCAAAATTCTAGGGTCAAATATGATACCGAAACAATTCGCCATACCGATACACACTGCCCGATACCGATACCCAATCTGATTACCCGATACCTACCAATAACCTTAATTCTAAAAAATATTAACCTTTAATCCTAAAAAAATAATAACCTTAATCCTATAAAAATATAACCTTAATCCTAAAAAATGTTTCAAAATCCAAATAAATTATTGTGCATAAAGTATAAAAAATGACAAATTTTATTTGTTTCTCTTTAATTGTTTAATATTTTCATCTTTACTTTTTGAATTTATAAACAGTTTTTTTCCGTTAGTGTCTTTTTCTATTTTTATTTTTCCTTTTAACTTTGTTCAACTTTGATCAATTTTAATCAACTATCGTTTTTTTTCTAATTTCTAATAGTCTTTTTTTTCTAATTTTCTAAGAGTCTTTTTCATTTATCTTTCACTGTGTTTTCAGTTTTATTTAATTTTTATGTTTTTCTTTGATTTCTAATTATTAAAGTCTTTTAGTCTATTTCTCTTTTCATTTATCTTTTGCCACGTTATACTTTTCTAATATTTTTTTATTTTCAATTTCAACTTTTTCTGGAAAATGAATTCCCCGGCTTTCTCATTTCTAATATATGTAGACACTCTCAGTCCCTTTTTCCTTTTATCAATCATATATAGAATATGTACAGTTTTCTATTGTTGAGATCATTCGTCAAAAAATCCAATCTAGATACCAATGAACCAAAAAGCAGCCAAGCCAAAGGAAAAAAACTGAGAAAGAGAAAAAGAAACAATCCTAAACATTATGGAAAAGAAACAAAAATAATTGTTAAATAATAACTGCAAAAAAAATCATTTAAATTGGTTCAAAAAATAATCATTCAAATTTTAAGTTAATTTCATGATACAAACATTGCCATTTCATTTCTTAAATTCATTAAATTAATAAGGCAATTCATTAAATTAAATAAGGCAATTGTGTTTATCAAATTAAAATTACCTAAATTATCAAAATAAAAATAAAAACAAAAATGAATACAATAATACAAAGAAATAGCCATTACCTGGATAATCATCCAGTTTTTTTTTCGTTTTTCGATCGTTAACCAGTTAACGGGTAATTTTCATAGAATTTGACCTTCTTCACCCCTAAGCAAATCCACTGATCCTAACAATAATTAGAATAATAAAAATTAAATAATAATAATAATAATAATAATAATAATAATAATAATAATAATAATAATAATAATAATAATAATAATAATCATAATAAGCATAATAATAAGCATAAATGAATAAAATAATATAATATAATAATATCCTACCTCACTCCTGACAAACGACAAGCTTGTGCCTTCTCTCAGCCTTAACTATATTCCACAGTCTTCAAACACAGAACACCCTTTGAACGGACAATGAACAAAACTAAAAAATAGAAAAAACGAACCTTTAAAAACTGAACTCATTCGCTTCACACACATTACATAATAATAATAATAATAAAAATCAATAATAATCATAAAAGAATAAGAATAAACAATAAAAGAAATAAAATAGATTATAACAATAAAAAAAATAATATATATTACCTTTCTCTCGTCAAACGTGAAATCGTCAATCGTCTCGTTCAAGTACACCACCACAGTCGTCCCAAAAATTATAAATCAAAATTATCTAAACAAAAAAATACCCTCTCGTGGAAACCACTGTGCATCAGCACTCGGGTATATCCTAAGGAAAGAAAAAGAGAAAACAAAAGTCAATGGGTCCAAAAAAAACAAAACGCTAACATCCAACACACACTCTACTTGCATCCTAATAGGAAATTCGGAGCTCCGCGCCGCGAGAGAAAAAGAAAGAAACAAGGTAAACCAACAACCGAAGATAAATAAAGAAACGATAGTGACCAGTAATCTTAAAGAAACGGATAGAGTGACCAGTAATCTTATCAGGTGAGCTCCCCCCCCCCCCCCCACTCTGATTCACACACCATAGCACTCCCTCAATAACTAACTAATAATAATAAATACATAAGCGCACATTTGAAACCTATATATAAACTACCTTTACTACCTTTTAACGTGCTTTATCCCCTTTTCAGAGGGTAACACGAGATTCCACAAGGGAAAATTGACTTAAAGGTGGCGTATCCCAATCTCAAACCAGGCACCACCAACTGTTCGCAGTCTTGTATTGTTCTGCCCCCAGGTTAGATAAATATAAATAAAGGTATAAAATAAGTTATTAAACAAATGAGAACTTAACAAACCAAACAAAAAAAGACTTTCTTCAATATCTGGACTCTTTGAATTCAAGTGGCCTGCCTGACTATCATTCATCTCGGACTTATACTTTACTTAACATACTTACTAACCTCAGATCACCACAACATGAATTATCAAGACCTTGTTTGTTCCACTAACTAGATTCAGAGGGTCTCTAAACAATTAAATTGATTATTGTTGTTGCTATTTAAGATAGCCCTTCAGAACCTTTCACATCCTTTCTGCGAAATTTGTGCAAACAGGTTTTTTGAATTTTACTCAGAGCTCACAGAATATCTCTCTCTCTCTCGCTCTGTAGCACTCTCTCTCTCCCTTCCCTTCACTTCTCTTCTCCTCTCTCCTTACAACACACCTCTCTCCTTCCACCACACTTCTCTTCTCCTCCTCCTCTCTCTCTCTTTCCCCTCTCTCTCTCTTCTCCTCATCTCCTCCCCTCTCTCCCTCTCTCTCATCTCCTCTCTCTCCTTCTCTCTCCTCCTCTCTCCTCACTCTCTTTCTTCTGCCTCTCCTTACTACCCTCCTCTTCCTCTCCTCTGCTCTCTTCTCTCTCTTCTCTCCTCTTGCTCTCTCTTCTCTCTCTCTTCCAACTCCCTCTCTCTCTCTCCCTCTCTCTCTCCACTATCAACACACTTCTCATCTCTCCACTCCCTCTCTTTTCCTCTCTCCCTCTCACTACACTTCTCTTCTCCTCTCTCTTCTCCACCTCCTCTCTCTTCTCTCCTCTCTCTCCTCTCTCTCCTCGCTCTCTCTCTCTCTCTCCTCTCTCTCCTCTCTCCTCTCTCTCTCTCTCCCTCCTCTCTCTCTCTCTCTCCTCCCTTCTCCTCTCCTCTCTCTCTCTCTCCTCTCTCTCTCTCCTCTCTCTCTCTCTTCCTCCTCCCCCTCTCTCCTGCTCTCTCTCTCTCTCCTCCCCTCTCTCTCTCTCTCCCTCCTCTCTCTCTCTCTCTCTCCTCTCTCTCTCTCCCTCTCTCCTCTCTCTTTAGAAAATGAGAGTTAAAGAACAAGGGTTAGGACGAGGAGCGAGAAATAGGTGGAGGTGGTATTTAGATTAGAAGAGCGAGTTCTGGAGAAGAAATAGAAGAGGAGGAGATGCGTTAAAGCGACGAGTGCCTTGTACTAATGTTGTTAAGCTGATTGAATTTTTTTGGTTGTCTTCTTTTTGGCGAATCTGATTAAAAGTTGAGAGGATTGTGGCAGCGCAGGACGGAGCGGCTGGTTCAGGTGTGATTTGAAATAATAACGGAAGGGTTTAGAAAACGTTAGAAGCATGTAGAGATGAAGGAATGGTGATAAGTAGAATGATGTGGTTCTTGAGGAGACGTCCGGGCGTCTCATATCATATGCATCTATTCACTGGATCTATGAATTATGTTTTGTAAATGACTCTTAGAAAAGCATATAAGAAAAAAAAGCCAAATTTGTTGGATCAAATATCTGCGAGTTCTACTTTTTTAAAAATATTATTAGGCTATTATATGTTGGATGAAGGAAAAAAAAGGGGAAAAAAAAGGGGATCAAGGATATTAAGCCATTTTTTTTGTTTGAGTAGAAAAAGGTTCCCCTGTTGATAGATAGGAATGTTCTGCCCTCGGGGTGCAATAGATCTACTGGCCATGTGAATTCCAAAGAGAGAGGGACTAATTCCTGAGTGCCGCTAGGGCGTTTTGCTATGGGGGGTTACCACTCTTACCGGTCGTTATGTAGTTGTGAAACTTTGGTGTGGAATAAGAAATATAGATTTAAAGTACAATCTGTTTATATGGATAATCTTAGGGGCATGTTAGGTTTGAGAAGAATTGATAAAATGAGTAATGAATGTGTTAAGAGTTTGTCTGTTTGTGAGTGAAGAGAAAGGCGGTAAATGAGAAATAAACGAGATGTGTAGCAGATGGTTTGTCACATGGAAAGGCATGATGATAGACGGTTGGTAAGGGATGTATAGTGTGAGGAATGGAAGGTTAATGTAATAAAGTTTAAGATAATTTTTATTTGAGTGAGTATGTCATATACTGAGTATTATTCCTTATTCTTCATCACCTTTACATATAGATAGATTTGGAATGAAGGAAGGGATGAATTTAAAAATAATTGAAAGCATTCAAGATTTTTATTTGGAGAATCTATTGAGAGAGAACATTGTGTGTAAGATGATGATAAAAAAATGAGGTTGCATATTGAACGGAAAATGTATGGGATGATGCTCACTGAGGTTATGAAAAAACAGATTATATTTGATTTTAACTGGAAGGTTGTTGGATTTTTTCCGTTCAAATTATTTGTGTTTTGTTCATACGATCAATATGAAACTTTCAGAGCATGTATAGTGGGGGGGGGTCACCTTTTTATTTAGATAATTTTTTGTCATCATTTGTACTTCAGAACTGGGGGTGGGGTGCGCAAACACACACCAAATATCCGGGACATGCATGGGCATTTTTAGGGCATAAATATGTGGTAGCGGAACCCCAACCCAGCTACCTCTGACCTTTTATTCGCCTCTTACGACACGCAGAACATACGTTGTGGAAATTCTTCCTCCCTTACTTAGGGATATTTTTTTGGGTACCAAAAGGAATTTTTTAATTTTCGTCCATTTTTCTCTCCGCCCAAAGGCAAAACGGTTGTGTGTGTGCAAAGAAATTATCAAAATAAAAAAGGTGTGTCTACCCCTACTCTACATTTATAATTTGAAAATTTCATGTTGATCGGATCAACAGAAGGAAATTTATCGCAATTTTTCATTTGTGAAAAACTATTTTTAGTTGGTTTTGGAAATTAGAATGTGGTAACAGATATTAGAAATATGTAAGTTTAAGTTTCTGGGAGCCAATGTTCATGTTAGCTAAGTATAGCCTGCTCTTGGGAGTCATCAAAATTTATTGTTGTTTTCAGATTATGAGCGATTATTTCTGATTTGACATCATTGTTTTTAATGACGTTGTCACTTTTCATAATTTGGTTCAAAAACGTTATAACTTAAAATTTCGCAAATTATGAGATAATTTGTTCGCATTGACGCAGCTAATATCTAAATTTATTTAGCGGACTAAAATAGTAATGAGTGTGGATCAAAATTTCCTTTTTTTATTTAATTTCAAAAACATTTTTCCCACAACTCTTGTTGTTGTTTTTTCTTTTAAATGACATTTATTAATGTTTGTTGTTTTTGCATTTTAATTTCAGTTGAAGTAGAAGCAGAAGACTCCTTACCACAGGCAAAACTTATTATGAGTCAGAGCTACTTTTCTAGGTCCAAAAATTTTGATTTGAAAACATCAACAATGTATAGTGGTTCTGCTTCAACTTTGCTTAATAAAAATGTTAAAAACGACAATAATGATTGCAAAAATCTTTTCGAGAATGAAATTTCCGTTTGCGATACTGAAAAGTGTAGCAATACTGATCAAGCAATCACGTGCTCTTATTGTGACACTAAGTTTGTTAGTAAATGGGGTTTAAAGTGTCATATTCGAACCCACACGGATGAAAAACCATTTAAGTGTTCTTACTGTCAGAAAAGTTTTAATCTTAAGCATAATTTAGAATCCCACATTCCAACCCACATGGGTGAAACCCCATTTAAGTGTTCTTACTGTGAGAAATGTTTTAATCATGAAAGTAGTTTAAGAGTTCACCTTCGAACTCACACGGTGAAAAACAGTGTTCTGACTGTGAGGAAAGTTTTAACTTTAAAAGTATTTAATTTCACTCAAACCCCACAGGAGTAAAAAACAATTTAAGTGTTCTTACTGTGATAAAAGTTTTACTGATAAAGGTCATTTAGAAATCCACATTCGAATTCATTCAGGTGAAAAACCATTTAAGTGTTCTTACTGTGGTAAAAGTTTTACTAATAAAAGTAATTTAAGAGTTCACCTTCCAATTCATACAGGTGGAAAACTATTTAAGTGTTCTTACTGTGATAAAAGTTTTACTGATAAAGGTCATTTAGAAATCCACATTCGAATTCATACAGGTGAAAAACCATTTAAGTGTTCTTACTGTGATAAAAGTTTTACTGATAAAGGTAATTTAAAAGTTCACCTTCGAATTCATACAGGTGAAAAACCATTTAGTGTTACTTACTGGAAAGAGTTTTACTATAAAAGTCATTTAGGAATCCACATTCGAATTCATACAGGTGAAAAACCATTTAAGTGTTCTTACTGTGATAAAAGTTTTACTACTAAAAGTAATTTAAGAGTTCACATTCGAATTCATACAGGTGAAAACCATTAAAGTGTTCTTACTGTGATAAAAGTTTTAATCAGAAAAGTAATTTAATAATTCACCATCGAACCCACACGGGTGAAAAACCATTTAAGTGTTCTTACTGTGATAAAAATTTTAGTGATAAAAGACACATTCGAATCCACACGGGTGAAAAACCATTAAAGTGTTCTTACTGTAATAAAAGTTTTAATCTAAAACATCATTTAGAAAGACACATCATAAAACCCACACGGGTGCAAAACCATATAAGTGTTCTTTCTGTTATAAATGTTTTAATTATAAAATTAATTTAAAAGTTCACCTTCGAACCCACACAGGTGAAGCTTCAACTTCACAGAAAACATAAAAACATTTGAATCTTTATTAAAGATTAGTGTTAAAAATGAACATTGATTGTTACGACAGTCCTGAAATTATTTTAAAAGTATGAATTATTATAAATTTACTATATTTAGAATTAAGTAATACTTTGTATTAGTAGTCTGGTAGATAGTAGGTGGCAGTAGTAGGCTTAAGAGACTGAAGCTTTAGTCTAGATATTTAAATGAAGGCCTAGATTGGTTAAATGGATGCGTTTATTGTATTAAGAGGTTTTGTTTTTCTTATGTTCATGAAGCAGTAAAATTATTATTTCTAAAAGGGAACTTTTTAGAAGTTTGTTTAGAAATCAGTTATTTTGTACACGTTTCCACTTTGACTTTCTATTTGTTTATTTATTTACTTTATTTCTTTATTTATTTATAACTATCAAGCATTAAAATAATTTTTAAATTAATTAAGTTTTGAAACCTAATTTTTTATTGCAGTTGATAAAATGTATTTTTATACCCGTACTAAGTTTTACCTGGACTTCAACTTAGAGTAATAAATGATTTGTATCTTTTTAGAGTTTCATTCTTCCTAATGATAAAGCTATCCACAGCAACTTAATTTGGTTATGTTCAGGGTTGGAAAATACCTGAAGTTCGGCCCCCCCCCAAAAAAACCCTGCTCCGTTTGTCGTTAGATTATTTGGTCTTTTTATTTGATTTTTTTATTTTAATTTCAAAGAAAACAATTGACTAATTGATTTTTTTTTATATTAACACAAATTAGGAATTTTCTTTAAATAGAATAAATTTACATGTTTTAATGATAATTTTTTATTAAATAAAAATCCAGTTGCCTCTGCTGTTTGAATGTCGTTGTCCTCCTTGGTCAACTGTAAAATGTAAATGGATTGCTATTTTGCGTCCTTACATGTTATTGAGAATTAATGACATAACAGGAATATCCTAAGTAAAGTACTTAATTTAAACTTTGAACATTGTCATCACCATATTCTGGGGTGCTACGAAGGTTAGTAAGTTAGCTCCAATAGTTCTGCTAGCTTAACCTAGAAGGAACATAGGCAGTGTTGCACTGGATACCCCCTAACAGCTGCCCACCTAACAAGAGGGCTTGGGTTTTACACGCACTACTAAGAGAATCGAATTTCAGTGCTATACGGTTAAGTATTATAGTTAACTTTATTAAAGACCATGAGTTTTTTAAGTTTTAATTTTTTTGTAAGGCAGCACTATAGAATAGTCATATTATATAGATATCAGTGATGGGACGATTATAAAATTTTGCCGATGACGATTATAGTAAATTTGATCAGGTGAAGGATGACGATTAATTGAAAAAAAAGTATATTTTAAAAATTCTCTCTCTCTCTCCTCTCTCTCTCTTCCTCTCTCTCTGCTTCTCTCTCTCTCTCTCGCTCTCTCTCTTCTCTCTCTCTCTCTCTCTCGTCTCTCTCTCTCTCCTCTCTCTCTCTCTCTCTCTCTCTCTCTCTCTCTCTGCTCTCTCTCTCTCTCTCTTCTCTCTCCTCTCTCCTCTCTCTCTCTCTCTTCTCTCGTCGCTGCTCTCTCTCTCTCTCTCTCTCTCTCTCTTCCTTCTCTCTCTCTCTCTCTCTCTCTCTCTCTCTCTCTCTCTCTCTCTCTCTCTCTCTCTCTCTCTCTCTCTCTCTCTCTCTCCTCTCTCTGTCTCTCTCTCTCTCTTTCTCTCTCTCTTTCTCTTTGCTCTCTTTCTCTCTCTCTCTCTCTCTCTCTCTCTCTCTCTCTCTCTCTCTCTCTCTCTCTCTCTCTCTCTCTCTCTCTCATCTCATAAATGGGGTTGAAAGTGAATGGTTTAATTAATATTAATATTATTAAATGGCTATTTAAATCATATATGTATATGATGATGGAAGAGTTAAGAGACAAGGGTGGTAGGAGAAGGTTTTAGGTTGATGGAGAATAGAAGAGTGGATGGTGCCTTTCTTAATGTAAGCTGATGATTTGGTTTTGTGTGGCGAATCTGATAAAATTTTGAGAGGATTGGCAGGGTGTGTAAAATAAGGGGTTTAAAAGTAAATGTATGGATGAGTAAGGTGATGGAAGTGGGTGAGGAGAGTCTGCGGTGTGAAGTCATGTTGAATGGTGAGCAATTGGAACAAATATCTGAGTTTAAATATTTAGGCCAGGGGTGGCCAACCCTTGGCGCATGTGCCAAACGTGGCGCATTTGGTGATTATACGTGGCGCATTGCTACGGGTTACTTTTTGGGAGATTTTATATTTTAACTGGGCTACGTCATCCTATTTCTTACGAATTTATTTAATGAAAACTAAAAATTCATTCATTTCCAGAAATTTATTATATCTGGCAAGATAATGTTTATGCTTTTTTTTGTTGTTGTTGCGTCGACTCTCATATTCAATATATTTCCCGCCAAGAAAACTCAGTATTGAAAACATATTTCTAAAAATACTTGTAAAAACATCGTCAATGATCGATCAGTTGAAATTTTGTGTTTACCAGTGATAGTGAGGTAGTGTTCTCTCTATTTCATTAAATTACTGATTTATTTTCTTCATAACAAGCATATTAGGAAATTAGTGACGATAAACTTCATCAAAGAATTATTAAAAATATATAAATAATAGAGAAACCAAATATTCTGGTGATTTTTTTATATATATATATATATATATAATATATATATATATATATACTATATATATATATATATATATATATATATATTATATTATATATAATATATATATATATATATATATATATATATATATATATATATATATATTAATATTATATATATATATATATATATATATATATATATATATATTAATATTTAATAATAGATATATATAATAATATATATAAGGCGCATCTGAACTCTTTGTTAATAATTTGTCGATAGTATACAAAGGTGCCACCCGCTGACTTTAGCTATATATTGGATGAAAAGGAAAGATAATGCAGTGTAGTAAAAAATGTGAATGATAGGAAGTTGGTTGTTCAATTGATCTGCGTGAATTCAAAGGCTAGTCCTGAGTCGCTAGAGTTCTATGTTCTTCGGTGATGTGATAGTAGAAAACACGGTGTGGGAATAAGAAGTATAGATTTTAAAGTACAATCTGTTCATATGGTGCATGTTAGGTTTGAGAAGAATTGATAAAATGAGCAATGAATGTGTTAAAGAGTTGTGTTGAATGAAGAAAGGCGTAAATGAGAGAATAAACGAGTGTGTAGTAAGATGGTTTGGTCACATGGAAAGGATGGATGATAGTCAGTTGGTTAAGCGGATGTATAGTGGTGAAGGTGCTGGGAAGGTAAAGTAATGAAAGTTTAAGATAATTTAAATTTTGAGTATGTCATTACTACTAGTATTATTTCCTTATTTCTGTCCATCACTTTACATTAGATAGATTTGGAATGAAGGAAGGGATGGTAATTAAAATAAGTTGAAAGTCATTCAAAATTTTTATTTGGAGAATCTATTGAGAGAGAACATTTGGTGTAAGATGATGATAAAAAAATGAAGTTGCGTATTGAACGGAAAATGTATGGGATGATGTTCACTGAGGTTATGAAATCACAAACAAATTTAATTTTTTAACATCATGCAAATAACGAACTTCTTTGATTACTTTCTTTTAAATTCATAAAGTTAATATTTTTCTCAGCTTGTTATATAGATAATATAATAGTTGTAGTAGTGTAAAAGAGATTTTAATTTTCCATTCAAATAAATCGTCTACAAACCAATGCAAAAGATAAGTGGTAGTGGAACCCCAACCCAGCTCCCACTGCCCTTTTAAGTCTCCTCTTACGACACGCAGAACATACGTTGTGAAAATTCTTCCTCCCTTAATCTCAGGGATATTTTTTTAGGTATACCAAAAGGAATTTTTAAATTTTCGTCCATTTTTCTCTCTGCCCAAAGGCAAAACGGTTGTGTGTGCAAAGAAATGATCAAAATAAAAAAGGTGTGTCTACCCCTACTCTACATTTATAATTTGAAAATTTCATGTTGATCGGATCAACAGAAGGAAATTTATCGAAATTTTTCATTTGTGAAAAACTATTTTTAGTTGGTTTAGGAAATTGGGATGGGGTGACAGATATTAGAAATATGCAAGTTTAATTTTCTGGGAGTCAATGTTCGTGTTAGCTAATTATAGCCTGCTTTTGGGTCATCAAAATTTATTGTTGTTTTCAGATTATGAGCGATTATTTCTGATTTGATGTCATTGTTTTTAATGACGTTGTCACTTTTCATAATTGAGTTCAAAAACGTTATAACTTATAATTTCGCAAATTATGAGATAATTTGTTCTCATTGACGCAGCTAATATCTAAATTTATTTAGCTGACTAAAATAGTAATGGGTGTGGATCAAAATTTCCTTTTTTTTATTTAATTTCAAAAACATTTTTCCCACAACTCTTGTTATTTTTTTTCTTTTAAATGACATTTATTAATGTTTGTTGTTTTTGTATTTTATTTTCAGTTAAAGTTGAAGCAGAAGACGTCTTACCACATACAAAACTTATTATGAGGCAGAGCTACTTTTCTAGGTCCAAAAATTTTGATACGAAAACATCAACAATGTATAGTGGTTCTGCTTCAACTTTGCTTAATAAAAATGTTAAAAGCGACAATAATGATTGCAAAAATCTTTTCGAGAATGAAATTTCCGTTTGCGATACTGAAAAGTGTAGCAATACTGATCAAGCAATCACGTGCTCTTATTGTGACACTAAGTTTGTTAGTAAATGGGGTTTAAAGTGTCACCTTCGAACCCACACGGACGAAAAACCATTTAGGTGTTCTTACTGTCAGAAAAGTTTTAATCTTAAGCATGATTTAGAATCCCATATTCCAACCCACATGGGTGAAAACCCATTTAAGTGTTCTTACTGTGAGAAATGTTTTAATCATGAAAGTAGTTTAAGAGTTCACATTCGAACTCACACGGGTGAAAAACCGTTTAAGTGTTCTGATTGTGATGAAAGATTTAACTTTAAAAGTAATTTAAATGTTCATCTTCGAACCCACACGAGTAAAAAACCATTTAAGTGTTCTTACTGTGATAAAAGTTTTAGTGGTAAAGGTAAATTAGAAATCCACATTCGAATTCATACAGGTGAAAAACCATTTAAGTGTTCTTACTGTGATAAAAGTTTTAATCATAAAAGTAATTTAAGAGTTCACCTTCGAACCCACACAGGTAAAGCTTCAACCTCACAGAAAACATAAAAAGCATTGATCATATTAAACGAATCGGTGAATATGAACAATGATTGTTACGACAGTCCTGAAATTATTTTAAAAGTATGAATTATTATAAATTTACTATATTTAGAATTAAGTAATACTTTATATTAGTAGTCTGGTAGATAGTAGGTGGCAGTAGTAGGCTTAGGATACTGAAGCTTTAGTCTAGATATTTAAATTAAGGCCTACATGGTTAAATGGATGCTTTTATTGTATTAAAAGGTTTTGTTTTTCTTATATTTATGAAGCAGGAAAATTATTATTTCTAAAAGGGAAACTTTTTAAATTTGTTTATTTTTCAGTTATTTTGTACACGTTTCCACTTTGACTCTTTTCTAAATAGTTTAATTTTATTTTTTACTTTATTTCTATATTTCACGTGTTTATTATTCTAAGCCATTAAAATATTATTATTTTTTATAATTAATTAAAATTTAGGTATGTATATTTTTTATCCAATTTATTCAATTTATATTTTTTTATACGGTGCTTAGTTTATAAATGGACTTAAACTGAGAGTAATAAATGATTTGTATCGTTTTAGAGTTTCATTCTTCCTAATGATAAAGCTATCCACAGCAACTTAATTTTCTTATATTCAGGGTTGGAAAATACCCGAAGTTCAGCCCAAAAAAACACAAAAAAAAATACGCTCCGTGTCGTTAGATTATTGGTCTTTTTTATATAATTTTTTATTTTTATTTTTGAGTAGAAAAAGATAAATAATTGATTTTTTTGTAATAGTTCAGTATTAGTTTACGTAAATTAATTAATAGGTATTAAATTTACAAACTAAACATATATTTTGGTAAAAGACATTGTCCAATTCCCTCTGCTGAATGAATGTCATTGTCTCATTGGTGAAACTTGTAAAAGAAAATGGGATTGCTATTGCGTCGTTACATGTTATTGATAGTAATGACATAACGGGAATATCGTAAGTAACGTAATTAATTTATATTAAAACATTGTCATCACTATATTGTCAGGTTCTACGAAGTTAGTAAGTTAGCTCCCAATATTTCTGTTGCTGTAACCTGGAAACTAGGCAGGGTTGCACTGGATACCTCTCTCAACAGCTGCCCACCTAACCAAGAGGGCTGGGGGTTTAATGGTAAAATGAGAGATTTGGAAAATAAAAATATACGGTAAATGTATATAGTAACTTTATAAAGACCATGAGTAAGGCACACTATAGTAAGTTCAGACTTGTTTTTTTTTCACAGAATATATGTATATATATATTAGTGATGGGACGATTATGAAATTTTGACGGTGACGATGACGATTAATTGAAAAAGTATATTTTAAAAATCTCTCTCTCTCTCTCTATATATATATAATATATGAATATATAATATATATATATTATATATATATATAATATATCAATATATATATATATATAATATACACAAAAACTATATATATTATTATGTATTATTTAATTCCTAGCCCGCATGGGTGCAGGGTGGTGTCAATCGCAGGATGTATATTTGGTACTCCTACGATTGTTCATGGGAAGAGTAAAATAGCAGAAGGGGGTTCCCAGCCCCAAGAGCCTTGCGAATATAATACTCATATTGACCAACTGCATCGACACCTATACAAGTAGACCAAATAATCATTTATAACAGCAGCTTCTATATTTAAGTCTAAATTATTTTTATTCATTTGGGCACCAACCAAATGCTGTTCAAGTTCTTCGAGCGAAGTCGCTCCATAATACGCACTTCAATGTCTATTAAAATAAATAATTTTTTTAAAGTTTTAAAAAAAAAATTTTGTTGCTCCACCTCCTATATATATATTATATATTAATATATATATATATATATATATATATATATATCTAATATATATATTATATATAATATATATAGTTATATATATAATATAATATATATATATATATATATATTATATATATATATATATATA